>PVJD01006528.1:0-97011 GCA_004026545.1 Mormoops blainvillei
CAGCTTTCCCTTTCAGAGCCCTGGTATCCACTTATTGGTCAGCACCAAGGGTCATTAGTCAATGCAGTTTGGTCCTGCCATCAGCTGTGGCATTACTTGTCATGTTTTGCTGTTTTTCTGGGCCGGGAGCTGACACACAGCTGAGGCCTAGATATTATCTCCAGGGATTAATGCTTAAGGGAGTAGCCCTGCAAGGGCTTGTGTGGGGGTGGTATGAAGCTATTCTCTTGTCTCTTGTTCCTTCCCTAAGGAGTCCTACCACATGACTAGTAACATGCCAAGGGAGGAAAGGCCAGGGGAGGGTGGGTATCACATCACCAGTGACTGGACCCAGTCAGAGGGCTTAAACCTATGAACAGGGATATGTTAGGGGGAAAAATGTCACCCTCGTGGTGAGGTCCTTATTTTTCCAGTTTTGCCTGTTGCTAGGCACCTGCTCTGGTAATTTTCTGTACCTGGTCCACCATCCTTCCTCTGCTCATGCTTGTCTAACTTCCTACTATATTACCACATTTTCATCTTGTGTTGAACTTTCTGTATTGAGAGAAAACATTACTATCCACAAATCCTGGAGTCATCCTAGACAGCCCTGATTCTTACTGCAATAGATCATCAAATACTGCTTATTTATTCTTCATAAACAGCTCTTGTAGTTACCCTCTTGTTTTTATCATTTCATTGTGACACTGAGAATTTCTTTGAGGGGGAAAACAATCCTATAGTATTATTAGTGGCTCTGTTACAAATATAGGAGATCTAGTTTTTGCAACCCTTTTCTAACTGTAAATCTTTCTATTTATTCTTAATTGACCCCATTTTCATGTCTCCATAGAGGCTATTTTAAATTTTCACTAGCTCTTGAATGCTTTCTTTCAATTTACTTCTGTATTATCCAGGGAGGTAGGTAGGCCTCAATCAGGTTATTTACCTAGTAACAAATGCAAATATTTTAATTATATGGTGCAAGATATTATGTGGTAAAAGATCAGAATGCAAAAGTATTTTCCCTCAAGAATTCAATGAGTGAAAGTCAGTAGTTTCTTTGGAGAAAATACAGCATACCTGCTAAATGTTGTGTTTGCTTAATTAAATTAAGCAATCAGACCTTGTTATATTAGAATTCTCAGAAACAGTTTAATTATGCACTAATGTTTGAACTTAATAAACTTTAAGATAAAAGTAAGGGGTGCTTTAAAAAGAAATAATTCCTGTTTAAAAATTTTTTTTTAAATCATTGAGAGTAAGAAATTATTCTTGCTTCTGCTTTCATGCTGAACTCATTATGAAAACAAGGCTTAGTCAATGACTTTGAAAAGAAAGCCTTGGAGATTACGCAGGGACTCCGAAACTATTTTGATTTTTAGCTATGAGAGGGAGCCATTTTCTTAGCCAGTGAGTAAAACAGACTAACAATGGCGACCTCTTTAGATTACAGTGTGACTGTAACATGTCATCAATTGCCTCTATGATTATAGCTTTAACATTGACATTGAAGATATTTTTGATACTCTACAGATGACATGTAACAACGGTACTCTATTTCACTGTTTCTTATTACAATGATTCTGACATTTGACATGAGTTACAGGCATTATAACACTAAGACGGAGGTTAAAACTTAGAGTTTTATGCACTAAAAATTTTATACCGGTAGAACATTTTGCTTGTAATTGGATGGAGAATTGACTGTGAGATTTTTAGAACAGGATATGATCCAGTTAAAATTAGAAATTCCATCTCTGAGAATGGCCCTTATACTGGTAAGGAATTCAAAATCTATACAAACGAAGAACAGGTACATAAACCATCCTCTCACATTCATTTTTGAGTGGAAAGAAATATGTCAGCTACATTAGTATTATAGTTATACAGACTTGATAATTATATAAGGTTGCATTTAAGAATACAGTCTGCAGGGGGAAGCCAAGAATAGTATAGGAAACTGAGAAGTCAAAGAACTGATATGTACAACCCATAAACATGAGCTAAGAGGTATGAGGATGATGGAATGGGGTGCAGGGCGTAGGGGATAAAGGGGAGAAAAAAATGAGACAACTGTAATAGCATAATCAATAAAATATGCCAAAAGAAAAAAAAAAGGAGACAGTGGGTGGTGGGGAGAATACAGTCTGCAAATTTTAAGTAAATTAATCATCAGGGTGAAATTTTCATTTATCATTTTATGTCCATTGTAGGGCATTTTCCAATTTTGACATTCATTTCAAAGGTCTATGCAAATAATTGTCAAGGCAGGCATATTGCGTAAGACTATGCTAGGTATTCCAATAGGGGGCAGAGTTAGGACAACTTAAAATACATAAACTTCATAAACTTCCCAAACATTTGCCCTTTCAGTTAATGGGACTCAAATTCAATGGATACATTTAGACAAACCCACCTGCATCTCTAATGCGTCTTTCCAGTGAAATCACTGTAGCTCTGGCACTTCTGTTTGAGGAACATTTTACTAGAAGCCGCTGAATGCCCGCTCATAGGCCTCAGAGGAGGGATATTTAGCACAGGCTAAGGTTTACCTGTGTAATGTGTACAGCTCCATGGTTTATATGTATATTCAAAGAGCTGTGCAACAATCTCCATAATCTAAATTAGGACATTTTTACATACCCATTAACAGTCATTTATTATTCCCTCTACCCTCAGTCCTGGCAACCAACAGATAATCTAATTTCTATTTCTATAGATTTGCTTATTATGGAAATATATATGAATTTCATATAAATGGAATTATACAATATATGGTCTACAGTGACTGGTTTCATTCACTTACAATATTGTAGCATGTTTTAGTACTTCACTACTTTCTTCAATTAATATTGTACTATCTGAATATAGTTTGTATATCCATTCATCAGTTGATAGGCACATGTGTTATTTCTACTTTTTGGCTATTAAGAACAAAGTGACTATGAACATTTATGTACAAGTTTTTGTGTAGACATATGCTTTGATTTCTCATGGCTATGGACCTAGAACTGAAATTGCTGTGCCAAACTGCTTTCCAAAGGGACCATATAATTTTATTTTCCCATTAGCAATAAAGGGTCCAATTTCTACAAATCCTTGTCAACACTTGATCTTGTCTGTTTTTTTTTTTAAATTTAGCCACCCCTTTTTGTGAGAGGAGGTATCAAGTTGTTAGATTAAAAAGTTAGATTTTTAAAAACTAATAGATGATTTATAAAACAGTCTCAGTTATAGAAAAATAGAACTGGAAGTACAGGAAGTTGCCATGCAACTCTTTTCCACTTACCCACAAGTTCCTCTGTTATTCACCTCTTTTATTAGTGTGCTGCATTTGTTACAATTGATATATTATTATTAACTGAGATCCATTAGTTGCATTAGGTTTTCTGTGTTTTACAGGTCTACATGTTTGCCAAATGTGTAATGTCACATACGAACTGTTACAGTAACATACAGAATAATTTCACTGCCTTAAAAATTCCCCAGTGCTCCATGTGTGCATCTTACCCCAGCTCCCAAATCCCTGGTGCTAATCGTGTTTTTTATCTTTTTCATTTTGCCTTCTCCAGAATGTTACATAGTTTAGTGATATTTCTGCTGTCATCTCAGGTCTATTGTTGATCTTATTAGTGAATTTTTCTTTTTGGATATGGAATTTACATCCCAGAAATTTTCAGAACTCTGAAATTTCATTCTAAAATTCTCATTTGGTACTTATTTAATAATTTATTGGTTTATTAATATATTGTCTATTTGATGGGACATTTTCATCATATTTTTCTTTATTTTCTTTTGGTATGATTACCTTTAATTCTTTGAACATGTTTGAAATAGCTTCTTAGAAGTCATTGTTGCTAAGTCCATCACTGGACCGCCTCAAGAACAGTTTCTTTTTTTTTTTTCCTGCCAGTGAGTCATACTTTCCTATTTCTTTCTCTCCTAAATTTTGTTGAAGACTGGACATTTTATAGAATATATTGTAACAACTCTGTATATTGATCCTTACCTCTACCCCCTGGGTCAGGAGAATTAGTGCAACAGCCTGCAATCAACCAGGTATGAAGTAGTTTTGAAGATGTGCTTCAGTTATGTACTTTAGAGACACCTATAAATATCTGCACAAGGAGATGTTCACAAGAATGTCCCTTATATCAATGTTTGCTGGAGAGAGAATAAAAAACCCTATCAGCTGGAGAATGGATAAATGAATCACAGTACTTTGGCTACTGTTGTACAATATTATTTTAAAACTGTTAATATTGGTTTTGGTGGGTAGAGATTTCTGTCTTTTACCATGATTTTATATTGTGTATATGTATGAAGTATTTGGAATGAATAAAAGGAGGAAAATGTTATCTATAACACATATGTACTGTAAAATAATAAAATAATGTAAGTACTTCAGGCAACTTTAAATATAAAGACAGGTAAACATAAAAGGATGTGGAAAGGGTATAGCATTGAAACACTAATCATTATAAACCTGAAGTAGTTTTATTAATATCAAAGTATTCTTTCCTTAAAGGAATATTAGCAGAAAAAGGAGGTATTTCTTTAAGACGAAAAGGTCAAATAAACAAGAAGACAAGCAAATCTAAATGTATGTTCATCTAATACCACAAGTTCAAAATACATGGAGAAACAATGACAGATAGATAAAATAAACTTAAATTTACAGATATAGCTGGAGCTTTCAAAATTGTTTTCTGCATACTTAGAACAAAAACACAAAATAGGTAAGGATATAGAAGACTTTGAATTGTTAGCAAATGCCTTTAACTAATTAATATTAATCGAACACTACAGTTAACAAACAGTATACAGTCTTTTTAAGTGAAAATAAGGTAGTCAAAAAAAATAGATAATATCCCAGGGCACAAAACAAGTCTTCTTGAAAATACAAGAATTGACTTCATAGAATATGTATTCCTTGAAAAGATGAAAATTAATTATTAATCAATAACCAAAATACATCTGGAGCATTTATAAATATTTGGAAATTAAGCAACATACTTCTGAATAAATGATGGGGTCAAGGAAGAAATCACAAAAGATGTTAGAAAAATTTGAAAATTGAGTGGTATTAACATGGAAAGGTAGCATGGTAAAATCTGAGAAACAGAGCTCAAGCAATGCTTAGACAAAAAAATGATATTTTACAATATAGTTTATTAGAAAAAGAGAATGGTTAAAATAAATTATTCAAGCTACCAAATTAAGGAGCTGGATAAAAAACAAATTAAATCCAAATTAGAGTATAGGAAATAATAAAGAAGAAAGTAAACATGAATATAATAACAATAATAAATAATAAATACAAATTATTGGAACAACAGTGCATTTCTGTAAAAGCAAAATTAAACTACTCATAAACCTGTAGCTAGAGGGATGATGAAGAAAAGAAACAAAACTAAGCAGGAATGGCTGTGGCAGCATCACTGCATCACTACAGATCCCAGAGCGAAAGAAGGGTGATGATAATGGTGGATCAGGATAGGGATAAAACATACTAAATGAGAACACTTTCAGTAGCTCAAATCCAATTTATCAAAAGTTTAATAATACGCCATAGAACTTCTGCTAGAACACCTGGATCTATTTATGGATGTATCTGAAGAAATGAACTTCAGCCCCTACCTCATCAAGTATGAAAAATTAACTCAAAATGGATCATAGTTAAATAAAAACCTAAAATTCTAGAAGGAAACAGAAGAAATTCATTGTGAACTGGGTGTCGACAAAGATTTCTCAGGACAACAAATTAAAAACTGAAAAAAGTTGATAAACTGGACTCTTACTAAGTTTTCTTCTTCTAATAATGACAGGATATATTTACATTACCTAATAATACAAAACACTTATCAAAATGTTCAAAAACTCATAAAATAATAATTAAAAGACAATCAAACAAAATGGGCAGAAGATTTTCAATATCTTTAAACTTCAAGAAAATACAAAATAAAACACAATGACATATTACTGCATACCAACTTGAAATGCTAACATGAAAAATTTGACAATACCAAGCACTGGTGAAGATATGGAGCAAGTGGAATTCTCATACATTTCTGATGGAAATGCAAAAATGATATAGTCACTTTAAAAACTAGTTTTTCAATGTCTTATAAATTTAAAATACATTTATCTTATAATCCCACTTCCAGGTATTTTACCAAGAAAAATAAAAACAAATGACTGCACAATCACTTGTATGTGATTATATAAATTTGTTCACAAAAGCCACAAACTAGAAATAGTCCATATATCCATCAATGGGTGAATGGAGGAACTGATAGTGTTATATTTTTTCAATGAAACACAATACATCATTAAAGAAAAGAACGTACTACTGATACATGCAACAAAATAGATAAATCTCAAAAACCATTATGCAGAATGAATGAAAGCAAGAACTATGAAGTGTGCACTGTATGATTCTATTACGTAAAGTTCTAGAAGAATCAATGATATCTATAGTTATAAAAATAAGATCAGTAGTTGCCTGATTATTAAGATGGTGTTTATGAGTTTGTATGTTATTCATTAAAAGTCATCTCAATCCACATATTTACTGGATTGTGTTTTAATGTAAGTAAATTATACCTAAAGTAGATTGGAAAGTAATGCATTCCATGGACAAAATACAGTCAAATAGAACAAAAACAAAATTAATTAAAAGTAGGTCTTTCTACAGCCTTCCGGCAAACATTGTAAACAATTTAGGAGGTATTTTCCCAGAAGTATTATTTGTATATGTATATAATCATAAGTGCAAAATTGAATTTTTAATATCAAAGGAATATTTTGTACAGAAAAAAGAGCACTTATATGTATTTGTTTTTATACCAAATTTAATAAAATTGTAAATTTTTAAAAATCTTATTTCACTTTATGAAAATAGAAGTCAATGATAAAATTATGTTAAATTTGGTTTCCACACTTCCTCCAATCTTTAATCAATTCCAATTCTTTGAATACAATAACAAATGAAGACATAATTATTAAGTTCATGTAGCATATCTGGGTCTCTTCAATCTTACTACCAACAGGATTATGGAACATGTTTTGGAAAAGAAGTGTGTGAAATATAATAATAAGAGCTTGAGATAGATTTGTGTTTTAAATTTGGGTAGCAAATCAGGATTTTAAAACCCACTTTGCTCTACCAAATTTTTTATAGCCTAACCCCTTGCTTTATAAGGATTATTTTCCTTTAAAAATAGTAAAGTACCATACTTTTTACTACAGATTTACATCATGCTGAAAAGTTCATCTATCATTGGAAAATTAAACATAAACTATACAATTTTGATAAATGGTTAGTTCATCTTGCTCACCCCCAAAATAATTTTTAGCACTAAACCTCCTTTTTATATTCATAAACATATTTATACTTAATGAATAACTTAATGATGAACATATATTGGAAAATAAAATTAGTTGTCATTCAAAGGAAACAGCTTCAGACTAAATAGGAGAGAAAACCACTCACATTTGTGAGTATGGGGAGTCTGATCACTTTAATTAATGAGTTTGTTTGATTGTAAAAGTACATTTTGCCATGGGTCTCAAAATTTTTCTTCTTATCCTATGTAGTCATGTTTTTAAAGATAAAAATATCATACACATTTCTTAGGGTTGATGTAAATTTATAATTTAAAATAACATTTTCCTAGAAATTGCAAAGTAGACAAAATCTGATTAGACATCAGATAATCCTGATAAAATCTCAACATTTCTTTTCCTCTGTGATTTTCTCAGATGAAACCTCATATAATTACTTTTTCTTCTGCCCTTTTAAAAATATATATTTTATTGATTATGCTGTTACAGTTGTCCCAATTTTTCCCCCTTTCCTCACCTCTGCCCAGTATACACATTCCCTCCAGCAATCTCCCCTAGTTAAAGTCCATGGGTCGTGCATATAAGTTCTTTGGCTTCTCCATTTCCTATACTCTTCTTAACATCCCCCTGTCTATTTTGTACTTACCAACTATGCTTCTTAATCCTTGCACCTTTCCCCCCACTGACTGATATCCCTCACCCAGCTGATATCCCTCCATGTGGTCTCCATATCTACAATTCTGGTTGCTTGCTTAGTTTGCTTTTTAGGTTCAGTTGTTGATAGTTGTGAATTTGTTGCCATTTTAATGTTCATAGTTTTGATCTTCTTAAATAAGTCCCTTTAACAAATCATGTAATATGGTGTGGTAATGATGAACTTCTTTAGTTTTACCTTGTCTGGGAAGAGCTTCATCTGTCCTTCCATTCTGACTGATACCTTTGTTGGATAGAGTAATCTTGGATGTAAGTCCTTGCCTTTCATGATTTTGAATTTTTATTTTCCAACCCCTTCTTGCCTGTAAGGTTTCTCTTGAGAAATCAGCTGATAGTCTTATGGATACTCCTTTGTAGATAACTCTCTACTTTTCTCTTGCCACTTTTTAAAAAAATATTTTATTTATTTATTTTTAGAGAGAAGGGAAAGGAAGGAGAAAGAGAGGGGGAGAAACATCAATATGGGGCAGTCTCTAAAAGCGCCCCCAGCTGGGGACCTGGCTACCTGGCCTGCAACCCAGGCATGTGTCCTGACTGGGAATTGAACTGGCAACCCTTTGGTTCACAGGCCAGCACTCAATCCACTGAGCAACACCAGCCAGGGCTCTCTTGCTGATTTTGATTCTCTCTTTATCTTTAACCTTTGGCATTTTAATTATGATGTGTCTTGGTGTGGTCCTCTTTGGGTCTAAATTATTTGGAAACCTCTCTACTTCAGACTTGTGTGTCTATCCTCCTCACCAAATTAGAGAAGTTTTCTTTCATTATTTTTTTGAATAAGTTATCAATTACTTGCTCTTCCTTTCCTCCTTTTGGCATCCCTATGATTCAGGTGTTGGTATGTTTGGAGATGTCCCAGAGGGTCCTTACAGTATCCTTTTTTTTTTCTTGCTGTTCTGGGTGAATGCTCATTTCTTCCTTATGTTCCAAATCATCGGTTTGAATTCTGACTTCCTTCCCTTCACTGTTGGCTCCCTGTAGCTATTTCTTTATTTCACTTAGAGTAAACTTCATTTCTTTCTTTATGTTATTGCCGTACTCGGTGAGTTCTTTGAGCATCCTAATCACCAGTGTTTTGAACTCTGCATCTGATAGATTGATTATCTCCATTTCATTTAGTTCCTTTTCTGCAGTTTTGTTCTGTTCTTTCATTTAGGCCATATTTCCTTGTCTTCTCAATTTGGCAGCTTCCCTGTGTTTTTTCTGTGTATTAGGTAGATCTGCTTTGACTCCCTGTTAGTAGCATGGCCTATTGTACAAAAGGCATCTGTGAATTGTGTGGGGTGGAGCCTTAGGTATTCACTAGGGTGGGGCAACCCACTTCACTGCTTTGTGGTCCTGTTTGGGGGAAAGGATTCAAGAGGGGACAATGCTGCTGCCTGGTTTCTGGAGGTTTGCGGGGCACTCGCCCTGTTTTCAGTCACTTCACCCACTTCCTGTATGTGACTGTTGCACTTACAGGTGTTGCCCTGGTGGAGAATCCTAAAGTACTGTGGGTTTGGGTAACTTCTATGTCCACGTGGGCCCTTTGAGCCAAGTCTCCTGAAAATCCAGCAGTTTCTTCCACCACCCCAACCGCCACTGGGATTACAGTCAGAAGTTATGGGGATTTATCTTTCCGGCGCTGGAAACTTGTGCTCTATGGTCTGGCCCGGGGCTGGGATTGCTCACTCCCAGGGTATCCCTCCCGAATTTTATTCGCCATACGTGAATGTGGGACCATCTGTCCTGTCACCGCCGCTGCCTCTCCATGTCACACTGCTCCTCTGTGCCTCTCCACCTGTCTCTGTGGCTCCGCCCCTAGTACCTGTCTGGATGAATGTGACTTCATTAAACCCTTGGTTGTCAGACTTCCATACAACTCGAATTTCTGATGGTTCTGGGTGTTATTTGTTTCGAGGTCTAGTTGTAATTCTTTCTGTGGTTGTGGGAGGAGTGAGGCATGTCTACCCATGCCTCAGTGCCTCAGCCTTAACCGGAAGTCTCATAATTACCTTTTCTTTGGTGATTTTTATAGAGATGTATTTCGAGATATGAATTCATGAAATAACTTCTAAGGTCACAGAATGGATTATTAATATAGCCAGAAATAGGTATTTCTAGCCTGTCAAAATTATTTAAATTACATAATCTCTTGCTTCCAATATTGTACTGCCTCCTTTTATATTAATCTACAGTTGGATGTCAAAAGCATCAAGGCATTAAGTGGTATTATGTTATGAAAAAAGTATGTTCACTTTATATGAAAAGTGTCTACATTAGGCTGTCACTGTTGGACATCATCAATCATTATTTTGGAGATTATTACTGGTTGCACTTTAAAATAGCTGATGAACTTGCTGTGTTTTGAAAAGAAACAGACATCAACTGTGCCCTGGCTGGTGTGGCTCAGTGGATTGAGCACTGGCCTGTGAACTGAAAGGTCACCAGTTCAATTCTGTGTCAGGGCACATGCCTGGATTGTGGGTCAGGTCCTCAGTTTGGGATGTGCGAGAGGCAGTTGGTTGTTATTTCTCTCAACTCTTTCTACCTTCCTTCTCCTCTTTCTGAAAATAAATAAATAAAGTCTTTAAGAAAAAAGAACCAAGAATAGCCTATACAACTAGAATGGGACCTATCAAGGGACAATTGGAAACTGTGGAGAAAAAGTAGCTTGCAGGGTATATGGAATAATTAGTCATAGAGTAGAATACTAGGATAGAGTTCAACTTTCCAACAGAATCAAGACATGGCCCCATAAATCACAGCATGAAACTCAATGGGTGCGACATCCAATGTTCTTTATTACATATGCATCCAGGTATGTTATCATTTTACATCAAAGGAGTGAGAAATAACATGGAAATTTGCATTTTTATTTAAAATGTTTTATCAGTAGCATTTTGATGATTGAACTATTTTACAGAATAAAATTAAATTAAAGATAATTTCATATGCAATTTGAGTAAAATATCCTTTTAATCTAATCTGCCATAGATTCTATATTCACTTCTAATTAATGATAAAGTACAAACTCCCATAGTACTCTGTCATGCACAGTGTATTAGCATATGAGGAAATTACTTAAATTCTTATAGTTTGCATCAGCACATTCAAACACAATAAAATATTCTTGTGTGTCAATATTTATTTATTTTACTATATATAAGCATTCCTTTCTGAATATGGCAGAAAGGCTTACTTAACAGAACATTTTAAAACATTGAGCTAAATAAGTCATGAATGAATTTAACATCTAAATGAATCCATTTTAAAATTAAGGTAAACCAATAAAATTGGTGATGACTGAACAAATGTCTTCTCAAAATGATTGCTGCTCTTGTTTCATGTTAGAATTCAGAAGAAAATATATTAATTTTATGAAAATAATTTTTGTTTTAGAAATAATAGCACAAAGACAACTAGACTTGCTCTTTTCAACGATGACTGTTTTGTCATTGAAAATGATCAGAACTGGACTTTTGACTTTCCTAGAAATGAGCCCCACACGCTAGAAAACATAAATTAATAATCCTTATGCAGTTAGTCCTGAGTACCTTGTATGCTATGCTGGCATGACATGTAATGATCCCCTGCTATCTATCGTTTGCACCTTGAAGAAATAAGATTATTTATGCCAGCCTTGCAAATAAGTACACAACAATTTATCAGCACAAAATTGTTTTGTCAACCTGTCTGATCCTATAGTTTTGCCAGTTAATGAACAATAACTTATTTTATCCCAGTAGCCTAACATAAATCACTACTTGTTCTCAACAAATGTCTGCAACAGTATTGTCAAAGTTGATAACTGCACAGTCTAAGCAAGTTAGAATAATATTAGTGTTTATTTGTTGATTTTTAAAAAATGTTATAGAGCCGTGGCTGGTGTGGCCCAGTGGATTGAGTGCCAACCTGTGAACCAAAGAATCATTGGCTTGATTCCCAGTTGGGGCACATGCTTGGGTTACAGACCAAGGCCCCATTTGGGGGCACGTAAGAAGCAACCACACACTGATGCTCTCTTTCTCCCTCCCTTCACCTCTCTCTAAAAATAAATAAATAAAATCTTTGAAAAAAAACTGTTATAGACATTATACCTAGAAAACTATGTAATTTTGTTCTGTATAACATCAAATAACCCTTACCTGTGGTTAAATCTAGCATATTGATCCCATACACTTTTCCTTTCCTTCCCAAAACTGCACAAAAACTGGTAAAATAAAAAATAATAGGACCCTGGAAACTACAAAAGATGGAAAAATTTATAGTGGATTAGTAAACAACCAAAAAGCTAAAAATTAAGCTAGTTCTGGGGGATGTGAGTGGGGTTGGGGAGGCAGCAAAAATCAGGCTCATCCTGGAAAGTTATATCCAGAAAGTCTCTGATGTTCACTCTTAAAGGCACATTACAAAGGTCATGAGAAGAGGGTAGCTTGAATGATGTTAGACTCCTAAAGAACCTTGTCCCCGTAGGAAGTGAGAACTTTGATGAAGGTATCTAGGCTTAACTGAAGTCATATTGCTATTCCACCTAGGAGTGAGAAGGAGCTAGGATGTCCCTCCAAGACCTTCTGCTCAAACCTATCTGTTAATGATGAAGTAGAGTCTGGGAATGCTAATGATCCTGGTTTCTCCAGAAAAAACAGTAGAACATTTCTGCCTTTGTCTACCCCTCACTCCTTGTAGATGTCTATCTTAATACATGCAGTCAAGTTACACAGGTGACTCTTGAACAACATCAATTTGAAATGCACAGGTGCACTTATACATGGATTTTTTTTCAATAAATGTAGTTAGAATAGGTCCTCTATATCCATGGGTTTCCAATTTGTGGACTCAATGGGTCATGGATTGAAGACACTACTTTCAATCTATTGTTGGGAATCTGTGCATGTGGAGGGCTGACAAGTTACAGACAAATTTTCCCCTGCGTGGGCTCAGTGCCCTTAACCCCCTTGTTGTTCAAGGGTCAATTGTATAAGAAATGCTAATACTAGTTATTTATGTAAATAATATTGTCCTTTCTGTCCACTTATTTGGTTAACAATTATAAATAAACATTTTAAGCATAAGACACTTCTTTTATCCTCCACCTTAGTTGGTTATAATACTCATTATTTTGCGTATGCTAATACCATATAATTTGCACCGATGCTTAAAAAATTAAAAAACTTTGTTTCATGACATAATCCTTGTGATTTTCAGAACAATTTTCAAACTGCATCCAGTCCTAGAGTTTTGCAGAGATAGCCAAAGGCTTTCTTAGGGCCTAGTATGTTTATGTGTAAATGTCTATGTGCATGTTGATGTCTTTGTGTATTTGTATATAAATGTGTGTGCATGTGGGTATGAGTGTATGAGTATGTGTGTGAATGAGTGTGTCTGGGAGTGTGTAGCATTTGTGTATGTGTATGCAGTAGGTGATACAAAGGATTATAGCTTCAGGAACCCATCACATTCTTAGCCCACAGGAACTGTAATTACATTTGTTTTGTTTTTAAAGCATCTTTAAGTTTGTATTTAGGAAAACAATGTTAAAAAATTAAAATGTAAAAGCAGCTCAGCAAACAGCAAACAATCATTTAAAACCACTTTTCTATAATAATTAGGGACATATGCACTTCATCAAATCCAAGTAGTATAATCTCTCAATTTAATTTTACCTAATATATTCACCTTCCTCTCCTCTAAATATATTTTTCTAAGCAGATAGCATTCTACAAATTGCCATGCTTTCATAAAGATTTTCTTATTTTCTCTATTCCCTGGATAATCTTCTAAAGGAATTATAATAAGCAGAAAAATTGGCAAAATCCAATGATCAGAAAGAAAAAGAAAATGGAACAAGGCTAGATGATCCTTAAATTGCACAGTAAGCTTTGGAATAATTGAATTGATTCTAGTTCATAAATGGTTTGGCCTAAAATATCCTTCCCTGTCTATAGTCTGCATATTTGCATTTGCTTTCAGAGAAATCAAGGCCAAATCACTTGGCAGAAATATCTCTACCATTATATTTTGTCATCTTGCTAGTGACTTTAAAGCCTTTGCTGAATTCATAGAATTTTAAAATAATTTATGCATTTCCTGGAGATCCTTGGAGAATAGTGAACACTGGTGGAAACACTACAGTGCATATAAAAATATTGAGGAATCTAGAAAACATGCAGTTGAAATTTAATTTTTCAGACATGTGGTAATATGGAAAAATTAAACTGCCTTGATTTTTCCTTTCAAAAATTAAAATTTAAAATGAGAATGTGACATTTTCATAAGTAATGCACGCACTGCATTAATTTTCCATTTTAAACTGTCTGCATTCCATACTCTGAGGTCTTAAACTTAGTATTAGTATTACATCCCAGCCCCCATCCCCCATAGCTCTTCTTCCCTTGAAAGTGTAGGCTCCCACCTTTTCTATCAGAGAATTTAACTCTGGCTCTGTTTTTTATGACTCAAGGATGAGCAACACATTGCCTGGCATTTATGAGATGCAAATTCTAGGTATGCATTTAGCTGGTATTTGGATACACCCTGCACACATAGAGCTCAAACCTGTAGGAACTCATGCAAATGTGTGTACATGGCTTCTCTGATGGCACTGGAGTTCCTCAGAGCCCAGTCTCAGGACACCCTCTTTGTTCCTGATATACCTTTTCATAGAAGACTGAATCCATTTTCCACAAATTCAAAAACTTTCTATAACCTCATAATACCCTATAATACCATAAATATTATCACCAAGCCAACCGTCTTTTCTATACCCCACATCTATACATTCAGTTGATTTTGGACACTTTCACTTGAATGTCGCATTGGCATCTCAAATATTTTGTATCCCCAAACTCTTGTTTTCGTTTTCAAATAACTGATTTTTTTTTGGTGTTACTCTTAGTAAAATATGATAGCGATTTTCAACCTTTTGACCTCATGGCATACATAAGCTGATTCTGTGGCACAACAAAAATGTATTATTGCCAATATGACAAAAATAGGTATACTTTTGATTAATTTACAACAACAATAATAATAATAGTGTAGTAATTACCTACCCTTTTAGCTCCGAACTGATTTTTTAAAAACTCAGGTGCCCATCCTGTATATAAGGGTTTCTGGTACCAAGAATTAACCAATCAGGTTGAACCTTATTAAGCGACTTGACCAGTAAGACACAACTCTATTTTATAACCTATATATTTATGGTTCAAGGCAGGGTGTTCACACCAGACAGATATTGTTGTGTTGACTGTTGTTATTATTTTTTTAATTTGACAACTTAAGGGAAGAGAGGTCAGTGCCTCTGCCTACATAATTAGGCATTGCATGTTTTAAAAATTCTTGCGTCACACAAGAACATGACATGGCTTAAACAACAAACTTTTTTTCCTCTCATAGTATGGAGGCTGGAAGTTCAAGATCAAGGTACCAGGAGATTGGTGTCTGGTGAGTGTTCTCTTCTTGTTTTGCAGATGGCAATCTTCTCTTGTATCCTTATGTGGTGGAGACAGAAAGAATAAGCAAGTTCTCTTGTGTCTCTTTTTTACCTCATGCATATTTCTATTATATATATGTATATATAATTTAGGAATGTGCTTTCCTTAAACAAACATTCTAATATTTTTACAATTATTTGAAAATAGTTTAAAACAGCTAAAGAACATTCCATTCATTGATATGTCATCATGTCTCTTCTTATAAGGGCACTTATCCCATCCTGAGAGTTTCACTCTTATGAAAAAATTACCTCCCAGAGGCCCTACTTCCAAGTGATATCCAATTGGGGGATATAATTTCAACAGGAATTTAGAGGGAGACACAAACATATAATTCATACCATCAACTCATATTCTGCCATTTTGAAATTTCTCCTGCGTCTTCTCATGCCACCTTTGTCTAAGTCACTATCATCTCTTTACTGGACTAAATGTAAATATAAATCTGACCACAGAAATGCCCTGATAAAATTTCTTAATGTTTCTCAATGCTCCTAAAATAAAGCATTATTAAAAAGACTTACAAAAGCTTGCAAAATTGACCCTAAGCTCCATCTCTAGTCACTGACCTTCCTACCATACTTCTGCCACACAAAACTACATTTTTCTCTGCTTCTCCAACATACATGTTCATTCCTTTCCACTTTTAGAAACTTCATCTGTGCCTTTCTCTCAATTTCCTGCTTCCTTCTCTACATCTGAACACATCTTATTTTTCCTGACTTAGTCTTACTTATTAAGCAAGTACCAATTCTTTAGGAAGGTCACATCTGTAATGCCACTTAATAGCACCCTAGTTTAGATGTCCTCTGATATTATTTTGTGAAACACTGTACTTTTCCCCATGTTACTGATTTTATTATACATATTCTTTGTATTTAATAGATTCAGCTTTTAAGAGATAACTTGGGCTTTGAAATCTTTTAGAAAGATATGATATTGGAGGTGAATATGTTATGCCTCATTAAGTCTAAGAAGCCACGTCTCCCAAGATTGGAATGGATTACTGCTTCTTCTCATATGCCTAATATGAAGTAATTGTCTCTTGTGTAGGTGATATAAAAGTGAAAAATCTATATTTTTAGACACTAATATTGCACTCTACGTTCACATGTCCTACGTTGGTTTCCATCTAGGCTTTCTGCTCCCTAAATGCAAAAGATAGGCACTTGCATGAACTATTTAAATCCATGCATGTTATTCAACTCTACAAACATTGTGAAATTATTTTTTAATGCATTCCCCATCCTTCTCTCCCCCATTAGTTACTAACTCAGTAAGGGTAGGTGCTATGCCTTCACCTTCAAAAGTTGATAAATATTACTCACTTACCAGTACTTGTCAGAATAGTGAATAATACTTTTTGTATGAATGACTTTCTATAATGGCTCTCATATTCTGTTATGGTGTAAATAGGATATTTACTATGTGAGGGTAATTTTAGGGGTTTTGATATACTTTCAGGGATCTACTGAAGACAAAAAAGGTTATGGGGTCCTCAAGAATAACTTACTGAGAATAAAATTTAAACATGATTTGGATTAAGAAAATCTTCTTGATTCCTCTCAGGATAGTTCAAATATTAGTTATTGTTGTTGAATGGCTATTTATAGGATAGATAAATCATGGATAAGTTGAGAGAAGGGATGATTTTCTCCCTCAGGAAACATTTGTCAATGTCTTGTGACATTTTTGACTGTACATTGGGAGTTGTTAATACATTTAGTGGGTAGTGATCAGTTACCACTGCAAGGCTACCATGAAAACTGACAAGAAGAAATCAACTGGAATCGCAATGACTTACTTAAGGGCAACTATGGGCTGTTGTGATGGTATAGAATCTCTGGGAGATACAGACACAGGGGGAATTTACACACATTCACAGGCTCATTTCCTTGTTCCTCCATTGAATACTCATGAGAAAAAAGTATTTCAGGAAATATTCTGAAGAGAATTGTCACTGTCATTGTTGGAGGAGACGGTTGTTGCCATAAGAAAGCACAAAGACCTTCCTGCTTCTTGGGTTCCTCTCACAAAAGCCTTAATCTCTAGTGGGTGAATAGTAAACACCCTCACCCCCAACGCACCAAAAGACTCATTGTCGCTGCAGGAAGAATAGAGAATATAAAAAACACTATGTCTGGAGTATGAGCTGGAAACATCATGAACCCACATTTCAAATCTAATACAATTAAAATTCTTCTCCTGTGGGCAGAGCAAGAAAATCTCCTACATGAGAACCATCACAGATGAAAGGTAGAATTTGGTTGCCAAAAAAGAGGGACAGGAATAAAGAAATCCCCAACACTGTGACCGAGGCACATGTGTCTCATCTAAGGCTGAAGTCCGACCCAGGAACACAACGCCCCTGGCCTCCACAACAAACTTGGCAGCCACTGAATAATTAGCAACATCACTGACTAAGAAAAGCAAGACCCCTTCTGAAGCACTAACTGGTAAGAACAACTGAAAACTCAGGATAGAGCTTTAACCTTAAATTCAAACTTCTTCCATCCAGCCCCAACTCTACATACAGGTATCTTCAGTACTTTACAGAGAACTGACTTATTATTCATGTTATTTGACTTATTATTTCTGAAGGAAAGTCAACTTTGATTTTTATTGTTGTTCTACCATCTGGAATACGTCTTTTTCTCTAAGTTAATATTTTTTCTTTATTTTTCTTTTTTTCAGCAGTTTGAATATGGTGTCCTTATGGATGTTTGTGACTGTGCGTGTCTGTTCAGGTTTATCTTGCGTAGGTTTATCTGTTTTCTGGATTTGTAGTCTTTTATAATTTTATTATTTTCTTGAAACTCTCAGATTCAAATAGTTCTGCTCTGTTCTTTTCCTCTTCTTCTTCTGGGATTCCAGTATATTTACTGCGTGATATTGTCCCAGAGTTCATAAGATCCTCTTTGTTTTCTTTTTAAGTCTTTTTTTTTTTTGCTTTGTATTTCACTTTGAATAATATCTCCTGATTTATTCTCACATTTATTGATTATTTTCTTTCCTGTAGCAAGTCTACTGATAAATGTGTCAAAATGTTACTTATCTTTGTGATATTGTATTTTTCTCATTTCCTTTTGATTCTTATAATTTCCATCCTCTGAAATTTCCAATCAGCCTATGTATATAATTTACTTTTTCCACTAGATTTATTGACATGTTAATAATTGACATTAAATACCTACCTGATGGTTTCTACATCTGACATTTCCCTGATTCTAACTCTGTTATTTTGTTTTGTTGCCTTTCCTGTTTTCCTTACAAAATTTGAGTGAATGCAAGCCATCTTGTGTAGGGCAGGAGAGGAAAATCTAGATAGAATTCATGCCTACTAATGGGCATATCACTTCTGAGGTTGTTAATGTAGGAGATTGATTTAAACTAGGTTCAGAGTAACTTGGATTTGGATTTTGTTGTTGCTATGTTAACTTTAATATTTCCTGGAAATTAAAAAAATAATATGTACACTATTTCTATAAGATATGCATTAAACACCAATTTTAAAGATTTAAAAACAAGGTCAAAAGGATTTTAAACAGTGCTCAGGTTCATACAACTTGTTACAAATTATCTTAAACAGCCGGGTATACTTCAAAACCATTGCTCTTAATGGTTATGTATACAGTCTTTGGGGTTTTAGAACTCATGAACACCTATGAGAAGATGAAATCTCCTTCTAGGTAAGAAATTGTAGGAGAGCTTCTAGTTGATCTAAGTGAGTTTAAATCACGTGTCTCAAACTTGTTATTTATAAGCACATTGGAAAAATTTGTAGTGGCATTTACTGAATGAGTTTTGGTCATCT
The DNA here is from genome assembly GCA_004026545.1 of Mormoops blainvillei. Taxonomy (NCBI): domain Eukaryota; kingdom Metazoa; phylum Chordata; class Mammalia; order Chiroptera; family Mormoopidae; genus Mormoops; species Mormoops blainvillei. The sequence continues at coordinate 19,333 of PVJD01006528.1, forward strand.
TTAATTTATCATATAGAATAGGAAGTTTCTTAAAGTCCATAAATGTAAAATATTCCAGTGTTCTCAAAGGGAAGTAGATGGATGTAATGAACTATAGATATTAATGACAATACTAGAATGAATTTTGAATTAGTTATTTTTTTCCCCAAGAGAAAGGCTGGAGCAATAAAAAACATGTCATATTTAGGTTTTCGTTTTTGTTTTTTTTTAGTTTTGTAGTTTCAGGATAGACCTTCACCAAAAATTTGTTTGATATTGACACTAATTATCACACACAAACACAAACACACAGGCATACCCTAGAAGGTTATGAAAAGATTTATTACATTATGAGGTTTTCTGGGGAGAATGCGGTGACTGTTAAACAGGTCCAAAAATGACTTGAGAGAGAAGAAAATTTTATTGGCTTGGGCCTCTTATAGTCGTTAGGAGATGGGGCTGGGGTGAGGGATCTTACATGTGGCTTGAACTCCTTGCCAGTGCTAAAGGAAACATCACCTGGGCTTTCTTACATGCTTTGTTCAGATGTAGGGCCTAGGGAAAGGGGAAGAAGTGAAGCTTTAAAGTTGTCGTGTTGAGCATCAAAAACAGAGCTATGTCCTTAATTTAACTGATGAAACTACTAATAGATAAAGTATAAGTTCATTTCACATTTGCCTTTTTAGAATATTTTTTTTGCTCCCCTTCTCTCTTGCCCCAGAGGATGTTTTTGGGTCCCTGTCAATCCAGGATATGTGTTAAATTAAATGCCTAACTTTGAATATCCTGAGACATGCAGATATGTGAGTTTAAAACTATAGACATAAAGGGTCAACATTTGATTACAGATTATCAAAGAAGATGTTTTAAGTTTTCTACCCAGACCCTAGTAAATTTCCCATGTAAATTTCCCATATCATCTTTATACTAGAAGACAAACGTGCACCCTCTATATAAATATGTAGTCTTTTCCAGAATCCTGAGTTTAAACGATGGTCTCAATTTCAGCTACCCAACATATTTCCGTTTCTTCACTAACCTCTAAAATCCAAGGCTCTGGGTTCTTAAAATTGGCAAGCATCATCAAGAAATCAGTATTTCAGGGACTATCTACTTTTATTTTCCTGTGTCCTTTTATTTTTGACCTCTAGGCTTTTAGAGAATGTGTATTTATTATTTAGAAACATTTTTTAGGTTTGAATTAGTTTTCAGGACATCTACTTCACAATAGTAGAAGTGAAGATTAATGTTTTTCTACTCTATTCTATTTCCTATTTAGACAGGTATAGTTAATTTTTAACATAGCACTTATTTTGCATGTTAGAAGGAAAAATATCAAAAAATATAATAGATAAAACATTTGAATATCACAACTCAAAATACTAATTAGTCATGCATATCTATGTGGAAATTTGAAATATTTACTTTATTTCAAATTTCAAATTACATAATTTGTAAAGTGATCTTTGATTTTGTTTTATAAGAATGATAAGATACAATGTACAAAAGAAAGGTAAATGCAAATGTATTGTGAGTCATAGCGTTCCATCAGATGCTTCCAAGTTTAGGATATATGTAATCAGATACAAAAGTGAGAAACACTTTATTGTCTTTTGAGATGGTCAAAAGACAAATGAAAAGATGCTCAGCATCACTAATCATCAGAGAAATGCAAGTTAAAATCACAATGAAATATCTCCTAACACCTGTCAGAATGGCTATCAACATAAATCAACAGACAACAAGTGCTGGTGAGGAGGTGGAGAAAGGAGAATGTTTTTGCACTGTTGGTGGGAATGCAGATTGGTGCTACCACTGTGGAAAGCAGTATGGAGCTACCTCAAAAAATTAAAAATGGATCTGTCTTTTGACCCAGCTATTCCACTTCTGGGAATGTATCCCAAGGAACCTAAAACATACTTTGAAAGACTATAAGCACCTCTATGTTCTCTGCAGTGTTCTTTACAATCTCCAAGATATGGAAGCAGCCCAAGTGTCCTTCAGTAGATGAATGGATAAACAACTATAGGACATTTACAAAATGGAATACTACTTGGTCATAAAAAAAGAAAACTTTTATCCTTTGTGACAGTATGGATGGACCTGGAGAACATTAAGCAAAGTGAAATAAGCCAGTCAGAGAAAGACAAATACCATATGAGTTCACTCATATGTGGAATCTAATGAACAAAATGAGCTAAAAAGGAAAACGAAGACAGCCTCGAAGATGGAAAGCAGGATTACAGCAGGGTTGGAAGTTTAGGGGGTGGAGGAATTGAGCAAAAAAGAAAGAGGACTCACAGACATGGGCAATGGTGTGGTCATTGCTGGGGCGAGTGGGGTATAAAGGGACTAAATGGTAATGGAAAAAATTAAATGAAGATTAAATCAAAAAAGTAAAAGTATTTTATGGCACCCAAATGTATGAGAAAATGTTTGCAGTCCTAGGTTTATGGCAGTGAGAAATGAAGTCATGCAACTTACAGATTTATAACATAAATAAAATTCTATGTACAATTAAAATTTTGTTTATAGAAATTAATGTTCTGCATGCTTATTTGCATTCTGAGAAAACTTCCCAAATTATTCTTTTTATAAAATCAAATATAATTAAAATGAGAAATATTAGTTTCTATTTAGTCACTAGGTGAAAAGAAAATGATCAATTGTTAAATAAATGATAAAGAAAATGTTTCAAAATAAAGTTACTAAGGCCTTTCCATTATTAACATTTAACAAATATTTTAATGATTGATAAAATTTTAATTATCTAGTTATTAAAAATGTCTTTTAAAAATTTTATTAACCAGTAATTCATAGAATACATCATAGAACATGCTATCAGTTGTATTTCTACATAAGGCTCATTTAAAATGTTCTGTCTTAACCGTGTTAATACATGAATATTTGGTCATGTTAAAAATAATCTGATGCCATCAATATCATCAATATTGTATATATAAACCATCCTGGAGTTCATATAGCAGGGGTCTAAAAACACTCAACTAAATGATGATAGCCCCAAAGTGCTTACCATAGACTTTCTTGCTTTTTCCCCCAGAAAATATTGTTGTGTAGTTTAACTTACACTATATCTTTGAGGATCCACAAAGAAACAAACAATCCAACAAGCAAAAACCAACCTGGTTGATTCAGCTACCAATTACAGCATACTACTTTTTAACTATAGGGTCAACTCCAAGCAGTTCAATAGTTTTAATTAAATAATTTCATTCTATTTCAATCACCTCATAAATAATTTAATTGTTTCCAATGATATAAATTTAAGAATGATTAAAGACAATATCTTTTCAGCATTTTTAAAAAGAAGTAAATTATTGGAAAATTTGTAGGGTCAGTGTCTTAACTGCAGCATCGCAGCCAAAACTCATTTGAATGCTTTCAGAAATGTAAATTAACTTTAGGTTTTGTTGTAAATAATAATTTTATACCTACTGTTATTTATCTTTTGCTATTTCAGAGTGGAACTGAAGCTTTTCTGGGTATATCACTGTTGCTGTTTAATTAAGGATCATATGCAGTTTTATCCCTTCCCTAGAAACCTGACATATTTGTTTTTAAGTAATTAAATTAGATTAGATTAGATTTTGATTTCTTTTACTTTTTACACATTCCTTTTTAAATAAGTTATTGTTCTACATTTATACTTCCTGAGAGGTACTGCACTATTATATTTAATTCTCAAGGGAATTCTGCACAATTGTTTAATTCACAATGCAGAGAATGGAATCATGTAAGCTGGATAAAGTAGTCAAACTTACTAAAAACTTTTTGTATTATGTATTTAAATCTAATTATAAGCAGTTAAGTTACCCTTCTGCAGAATATTTGTGTTTTGACTTATTCAACATTAAACTAATCTTCATTCTTTCCCAACTTTATAGTGAAAAATTTGAATAATTTTGATAAAGTAGATATAATGAACACACACAAAAGTAAAATTTACCTAATAACAGTGATTGGATGCGGTATCAGTTGAGGTCTCTAAACTTGAGGGATTACTTGCAGTTATCCTCAGAGTAATACAAACTATGGGCTTCCTATGCAGCCCACACTTAAAACTCCATTTATGTGTATTTCTTTTAATTTTATCAATTTGTTCTGTATTTGCTAGCTTGCTGGTTTGATGAAATAGAGAAAACACATTTTTGATATGCAGTAACAAAAAAATAAAGATTGACTGGTTTCAACTTGTTAAAGCTACAAACTCGAATATTTAAATGAGCTTTCCATGTCTTTTTCTATTTTTAAGAATGCAAAATAGTATCCTTGTGTGAGGCCATTAGAGGAAATCAGCCACATAAGTCAGGTGAATTTGTGGCTGTAAGTCAGGGCTGATATTTTCTATGTCAGCTGTTAACTGCTGAAATGATTTCTTATTGGTTGGTGCAAAGCTCTAGTCCCTGAGGGTCACTTGTGCTATATGCTCGCTATGACTCCTTCCTAGAGACTCTGAGTACCTCGTCACAATCCAGGGAGAACTTCTGGCACACCAAAAGTTTTCCAGGTTCCCACTCTAGCATCTGTTTTGATTAATTGCTAAATATGTTGAATATTATCCCCGTTTGAGACACAATCCTATTAGAAGACTACATTAGTGTTGGTGACATGACCTATTATCAGTGTATCATACATTAAAAGTGTAACAATGAGAGTAAACCAAAAGTTGAGTAAATAAACCCCAACATGCATTATTTGCAGATTCAGATGCTTTTTGTATATTGAAATATATGAGATAAAGTATAAAAAATGCTGAACCAAGTATATGGGTCAGAGGCAACCAAAGGGGGATTTTCCCTCCAGCAGTCCCTAATGCAGTGTTGGGTTCACAGAGGAATTAAGGTGGTGTGAAGTGCCTGGAGAGTTAAGTAGCCCAGTCCTTCCCTAAAATCTAAATGGTAGTGAAAAGGGCGACACCCACCACCTGGACATAAGGAATTCTTTCACCTCCATCCCTGAGCAATTCACCCTAGGAGTTGTCATTCCAAATTTCTTAAAATCTAAATCATGAAGTAATGATCATTGTGTGGAATTCTTTAGTCATCTCTCCCAGAGATAAAGGTGAAGCCTACAAGCTGGGAGAAAGCATTTCAAACATTCAGAGTGAAGTGGGGGAAGCACTGTAGTAGGATTTGGATCCCTCTGAGTACTACTCTTGGGCCTCCCCACAATACTTTCCTTGATAAAATGGGAAAGCTAATACTGCTTCAAAGAATTGTTTATGAAGTTCAAACATGAAAATATACGCAACACATCCAACTTAGTGCCTGGCACATCTTAACTGAACATGGTATTATTGTTATTATGTATGCTATTAATAATTATGATTAATGTTTCCTTGACAGTAGAGGATTTTAATATTTTCCCTTGTTAATCATAACTTTACAAATGCCAAGAACAGAAAGGTATCAAGAAAAAAGAAGATGGAGAGAGGGAACAATTAAAGAGTAAGGGGCCTATTTATTCATTCATTTAGATGAAGGCAGTGGTACTTACAGGAATTACTTGCCAAACAACTTTCTAACTTTTCCCACCAGTACTTTCATAAGTGACAGTTTAGTCAATGCTCTCTCCGTTTCCTCTGCTTGCCACTCTCTCTCTCCTTCCTTCTGGTGCTTCTTCTCATATCATCACCGAGAGGTATACAAATTATTATTTAGGATGTCTATTTTTCCTAGCAATGTTTGGAAGAAACACATGTAAGCCATAAAAAACATGCCTATTGTGTACCAAGTATCAGTTCAGCTGCACAGTTTACATCTTTATTCTTCAGCCTATATCTTAAAAACACTGGGATCTGGGGGGAAAATGTCCCTGAAAACCTGAAGTAATTCACTGCTTGAATAGCCAAATTCCCTATGGCCTCAGAGTGCACTCAGGTTTTCACGAGTCCAAAACTGTATAATGATGCAATTACAACCATCAATTCTGATTTAAAGTATCTCACAGAATAAATAAAATTATTTTATGTGCTATTAAATTTTTTATAGACATACTTTTGTCCTTATTTGCATCCTGAGTAACCTTCCCAAATGATACATTCTTTAGAATGTTGTATGTGTTTCATGTTCACTTGAGAAGAAAATGTATTCAATCTTTGATGTGTTAAGTCATTTAAAATATTTCATTTTTTCTAAGACTTATTTTTCTTAAGAATCCTAACACTAATGTTTGCTCAATTTCACTTATCATTTTAGTGTGCTATAAAATATTCTGTTTTAACAGAACCTAATGAGGTATCAAATTTGTTAGATTTAATTAATTATCCTATATTTTAGAGATAAAATCTATTGAAATTCATTATTATATAACCTAAGTATAACCTAAGTATACTTATAAATATATAAATATATTTATGTATTTCATAGTTATGTTCTTAAGTATGATTTTTCTTTTATGATTTCCCTTTTGTGTTGCAATGTTTAAGTATAAAGGATATGCTACCCTTACAAAATAAATTGAGTTGATTACATCTTTTATGCTTCAGAAGAGTTTATATGGTATGAGAATTAGCAATTTTAAAAGAGTTGCAAATAATTATCCTATGAAATTTTTTGGTTCCAGAAATTTTGCTTTCGTAAATCTCTGCTAATTTAAAAATGTTTACCAAGCTTATTGGTCTATTCAAGAATGTATTATGTAATGAGTAAATAGTATTCATTTATGTATTTTATAATGATTTTCTGCTTCAATTATATTATCAGATTTGTTGTATTACTTTTTAAAAGATTTTAGTTATTTATTTTTAGAGAGAGGGGGAGGGAAGAAGAAAGAGCGAGGAACGTTGATGTAAGAGAGAGGCATCCACCAGTTGCCTCTCATACTCACCCTGACTGGGGGCTGAATCTGAAGCCCAGGCTTGTGCCTTGACTGGTAATCGGACCAACGACCTTTTGCTTTGCAATATGAAGCCCAACCAACTAAGCCATACTTGCCAGGGCAGTTGTGTTATTGCAGTTATAGTCCTTATATTTTTAACCTACTCAGGACTTAAAAAAAAATACAGTTTTTTGGGGGGGATTCCCCAAAACAGAATTACTTTCTGGAAGGTGGGCCCCTTGTAGTACAAGCTTCCCCCTCTAGGTGAGTATTCTAGGAACCCATCTGTATCAGTGTACCAGTTGGTGTTGTTGTGAGGGGCTGTGTTTGGCTTCAGTGAATTTTTTTCTGAAGATTCTTTCAATGTGTTTGCCCATTTCATGATGAGTGATCTACTGAATGCATCTGTCCATACCTCACTGAATGTTCTGCAGTTTTTGACCAAAAAATAACATGACCCCTGTACCCCACACACCCTATTCACCTGATCTTGCCCAGAGCGATATTTTGTTTGTTTCCCCAGGTGAAAAAATCCTCAAAGGGAAACATTTTGCTGAGATGGAAGAGGTGAAACAAAAAATGGCAGAACTCTAAAAGCTATCAAAATCGCAAAGTTCAAAAACTGTTTTGAGCCGTGAAAAGAAAGTCTTGATAGGTGTATTGCATCAAATGGAGAGTACTTTAAAGGTGACTGAAGTTTAAACATTTAAGAATAAATACCTTTTTATAAGTAAATTCTGGGGTTTTTTGGCTTAATGCTCGTATACCCATTTCCTGCTTTTTATTATTATTTTTCAAGTAAAAACTTCAAGCCAGGCGATACTTACTGTTTTCCTCAAATAACTATCTGTAAATTTTTTATCAATTCTTAAGCTTTCCTGGTTTTATTTCACTCATTATTGCTTTTATCATTTCCTTATGTTGGTCTTGTTTAATTTTTCCAACTTTATAAATTAAATGCCTACATCAATATATTTCATTTTTTTCTAACTTTATAACAACATATTTAATGCTGCTATTATTACTAATAGATATTTTGGTATATATCTTATAATTTTAATATTTAGTATTTAAAAATAGTTACCTTTATAGCATTTGCCTACCTGTCTTCAAAGAAAAATTGGCTTACCTTGTAAGTAAGCATATTTCCCAATGTCTACAGCTAGTTGTCTAAGGAGTAACCATTTGACCCAAGTGACATAAGCCCTAGATTGGATAAAATGGACAAGATCAATTACATATATATGAAAAGTGCATACATACAAACATACACATCTGCATATATGTGTCTTAGTTTGTATATATTCATAACATATACAGACCAATTACATATATATGAAAAACATATGCATACAACACATATACATGTGCATATATGTATGTTAGTTTGCATATAATCATAACATATAGATACATACATATATTACACATATACCATTATATAACATATAGTCCCATATATATTACCTACATATCCATAGATATGCATATATATATATTCATTTGTACATGTACTTTTTATTATACTCATATAATATTATGTATCCAAATGAGCACATAGGTAATATTCTATACATTATTCTAAAATTTGTATAATTAAAAAAAGGAAGATCAAAACTATGAGCGTTAAAATGACAACAAACTCACAGCCATCCACAACGGAATCCGAAACATAAAATCAAAAACAAATTAAGCAAACAACTAGAGCAGGAACAGAATCCTAGATATAGAGGGTTATCAGCTGGGAAAGGGAGAAAGAGGGGAAAGGCATAGGGATCAAGAAGCATGATTGACAGGCACAAAATAGACCGGGGGAGGTTTAGAATAATGTAGGCAATGGAGAAGCCAAAGAGCTTATATACACAACACATGGGCATGAACTAAGGGGCATGGCGATTGCTGGAGGGAGGAGTAGAGCTAGGCAGAGGCAGGCAGAGACGGAAACATTGGGGCAACAGTAATAGTATAATCAATAAAATATACTTTAAAAACAAAATAAAATTTGTATAATATCTGTTTCTTATTTAACTCATTAATGTTTTTTATATGCCAAGTGGTTGAATTTAAATATTGACATTTGGTTATTCATTACTAGTGTCATAAGATTATGGTGAGAGAATTGGCCTATGTCATGATACATATCAGAATTCATTAAAATTTTTTTTATTCAATTCTTTTGATTATTCAGGGATGTGTAAAATGAGTCCATATTCTATAAAGTATAAATTATAATTTTCATACTAATAATACCTAATAAACCATACTAGCTTATTTTTTCTATGTTATAGATTAAGGTTTCTTTATATTGTTCCATCAACATCATATTTCTATCTTTTTCTTCTGATATTTTCAGTTGTTTTAGTTTTACACATTCTGATATTACAATAGTAACAGATTAATTCACAATTAAAGATTTGTTCTATACAGAGCCATTTGTAATTTTTTGAGGAAACTCCATAATATTTTCCACAGTGGTTGCACCAGTCTGCATTCCCACCAACAGTGCCCTAGGGTTCCCTTTTATTTACATCCTTGCCAGTACTTGTTTGTTGATTTATTAATGATAGCCATTTTGACAGGTGTGAGGTGATACTTCATTGTGGTTTTAATTTGAATTTCTCTGATGGTTAGTGATGTTGAGCATCTTTTCATGTATCTCTGGGCCCTGTGTATATCCTCCTTGGAGAAGTGTCTATTCAGGTCCTTTTCCCATATTTTAATTGGATTGTTGTCCAGGTGTTGAGTCGTTTGAGTTTTTTGTGTATTTTGGAGATTAAACCCTTGTCTGATGTATCATTGGCAAATATGTTCTCCCTATACAGTTGATCCTCTTTTCATTTTGATACCTGTTCCTTTAGCTGTGCAGAAGCTTTTTAATTTGGTTTAGTCCTGTTTGTTAATTTTTCCCTTTATTTCCCTTGCCCTAGGAGATATACCAGCAAAGATATCACTATGTGAGATATCTGAAATTTTACTGCCCATGTTTTCCATTAGGATTTTTATGGTATCATGACATATTTAAGCTTTTTATCCATTTTGAGTTTATTCTGGTGTATAGTGTAAGTTGGTGGTCTAGTTTCACTTTTTTTGCATGGACGAGCCCAGTTCTCCCAACACCATTCATTGAAGAGGCTCTGTTTACTCCATTGTTTGCTTGTGTCCCTTTGTTAAATATTAATTGACCATAAAGACATGTCCCAGCAATTCCACTGCTGGGAATATACTCTAAGAATCCTGAAACACCAAAACAAAAGAATTTATGCACCTCTATCTTCATAACAGCTTTATTTACAATAGCCAGGATTTGGAAACAGCCTAAGTGCCCATAAGTAGATGAGTGGATAAAAAACCTGTAGTTCATTTACATGATGAAATACTACAAGGCAGAAAAAAAGAAGGAATTCCTGCCTTTTGCAACAGCATGGATGGAACTGGAAGCTAATATGCTAAGTGAACTAGGTCAGTGAAAGATAAATATCATGTGATCTCACTTATAAGAGGAAACTAATAAATAAAATAAACTCATGAGGAAAATAGAACCAGAATCACGGAACCATGGAATAAACTTACAGCTATAAGAGGGGAGGGGGGATGTGGGAACTGATTGAAAGAAGCTGGAGGGATTAGTCAAAGAACATACATGAAGGACTCATGGACATGGACAATGGTGTGAGGATTGACTGTGGGAGTTGGGAGCAGGCTAGATTGAGGGCTGTGAAGAAGGAAAAAATGGGATAACTCTAATAGCATAAACAATAAAACATTAAATAAAAAATTAATTAAAATCTTCACTATACGATACTTAGTTTATTAATTAATATAGGAATTGATGATTTTATTTTGCTGATTGATGAAATTGATGAATAGGATTTTGCTGATTTTATTTTTACATTGCTTTGTGAATATTATGTTAATTCTGGTACCGAATATTTTATATATTTGTTTATGCTTTTCTTGTGTAAACAATCACAGTCATTTTGTTTCAGTCAATTTCTTGTAAACCAGAATTGTAAGCTGGCTGAATAATAGTGTCTATCTCATGATCATATGAAGATTTAGAAAATACATATTAAATTCTTAATGCATACTCAGTGCATGGTAGGCATGCAAAACGTTTTGCTATTATATATGTTTTAAAGTTTATTATTATGATCGGTATCAGCATATTTTTATTCATTCTTACTAGACATTTGGTTTCTGTGACTTGCGAAATGACTTACACTTTCTTTTTTTTTACATATTCCAGTAATTTGTAATTTATTTTTCATGCTTTATACATTTATGTTATATTAAAAGTGTGTTTATATTTCATTGCTTATATTTTCACCCTTATTTTTCTAATTTTTGAAATCAATAATAATATAGATGTTCATTCCACTTCAGGTAAAATAAAGCAATTAATTTGTTTTTACCAAGTATTAATTCACATCCTTGTACTTGTTAGCACATAAGAAATTTAAACCTATTACGGTTATGCAATTAACAATTGAATTATACATATGTTCTTTCCCATGAATGATATTTTTTATAATGCATGTGTTCAGCAACAAAATCATTCACATTTAACTACATGCTTAATGTTTTAATATTTCATTAGTCTGTCTTTCCAGTAGTAACAAATATTCCCAATATCTCAGTATTATGAATTGAATATTTGTGTTCCCTCCAAATTTATATGTTATCAACCTAACACCAACATTTTTGTTGATATTAGAAGGTGGGGTCTTTGGCAGGTAATTAGATCATGAGGGTAAAGCCCTCATGAATGGGGTTAGTGGTTTTGTAGGAGATATGAGAGAGCATCTCACTCCCCTCTCTCTTTTTCCCCTCATCTTGTAAAGACACAACCAGAAAATGGTCATCTGCAAGCCAGGAAGAGGGCTCTCTCCAGACACCACATCGACTTGACCTTGGAATTTACAAACTCCGGGACTGCGAGGAACATGGCATTTTGTTTGTTTGTTCGTTTTACCAATCTATGACAATGTATTATACTAGTCTAAAGAGACTAAGACACTCAGTGAACACCTCTTTCTCACCATGTGGGGCTATTGGTTAGCTATGGCTGTGCTGAGTTATCAGGGCTCAAGTGCACTTAACGAGGCTCACCTCTACGTGTTTTCTCATTCTGAAACCCAGGGTAGAGAAGCAGGCACGTTCTGGTACATGCTTTTCACATGGTGATGAGTAAGAGTAGGAGGGCAGAATCAAACTCTGCAAGTCCATGTAAAAATTCTATTAGAGGGTGCATACATCAGGTCATTTTTCATTAGCCAAAAGAACTCACGTTCTGGAGTTCAAAGATCAATGAAAAATTCACTCCCTCTATACGAAGGCATGGCATGGGCAGAGAGGAAGTAATAATCTTGAATAAATAAGGTAATCAGCCACAACTGCCAAGCATAAAGCCTCTTCTACTCAAACTTCCCCTATCTTTATTTTCTTATTAAAATGCAGACACTTGCCTTTTCAAGGAGCTCACACATAAGTAATATGTTTTTCCCACCTTTGCACCTTGTGCTTTTAGAATGTCTTTTGGTTATTTTACCCATAGGTAGGTAGAAACCCTTTCAGGGAACTAAAATTTTTCCCTTAAAACATATTTGATGGTGCTTTGGATCCAGGGAAAATTACAAAAATAGTGGGAAAAGAAAAAAAATATATTTGTATTTAATAAAAAATAAAATGAACTTTCTTAAAATATTAAACAAAGATGGTTAAAGTAATAGAATGAAAACTAGCAGAACATAGGTAAAAGTTTTCAGTGAATGCTTCTAGATGTTAGCATAGTCACATGTTGCTGAGAAATCAAATAAATGTTAAGTGTCGGTGCCAACTAGGATGTGGGACAATAGTCCTTGAAATATCTGGAAATAATCTTTTCCCAACTATAATATTGCTGGAGTAAACTGCCATAGATCCCAGGAGGGAATAATTACTGTTTGATTTTTTTCTTTGTTTTTATTGTTGACACTATCACATATTTCTCCCTCTTTGCCCACCTCCACACAGCCCTACCCCCTTCCCTCTGGCCATCACCACACTATTTTCTATATCAACGGGTTATGCATATATGTTCATTGGCTACTCCTTTCATCTTCTTTCATCCAGTCCACCCTTATCCCCAACCCTCGGACAGCTGTCAGCCTGTTCCATGTGTCCATGCTTCTGTTTCTATTTTGTTCATCAGTTTATTTTGTTCATTAGATTCTAAATGTAGGTAAGATTATATGGCATTTGCCTTTCTCTGACTGATTTATTTCACTTAGCATAATAATCTGCAGGTCCATCCATGATGTCACAAAAGGTAAGAGTTCCTTTATTTTTACAGCCAGCCAGGTAGTATTCCATTGTGTACTACCCGATCTTGAATAGCAATCACAGGGTTCTTCCTCCTTTGAAACTGCTTCACCTTTTAGCCATTGAGATGCAGGTCTGAATATACACTTAGATTCACAGATTAGACAATGGATTGTGACTTTTTATGGGAAAGGCTCCTCTCAGTTTACTCAATGAGTTTTGAAATTTAAAGATTAAACAAATTTTTGTTTGGCTGCCATCTATCTTGCTTTTTCAAATGTTATATTCTCTTAATCATAAAGATTTAATACCTAGGTTTTCATAGTAGATTTTGAATTCTGATTAACTTTTTTTCTGAATTTCTTGGTGTTTAGATCTATCTATAATCCCAGATATTGTATATTGTAATTGTTTTAGTGAATGGTATTACTTTTAAATTGCTTCTTAATGATTAAGAAAACTGCTGAATTTTTAAGGCATATATAATCCTCATTTTGATTCTAATAGCTTTAAAATTTATTTTTCTGATTTTCAAAACAACATGCATGTTGTCTGAATGTAAGTTTTGTCCCCCTCTCTGTTGACATTTATAGCTTTTTAAAATATGATCACATTGAGTACACCTGCCTATACTACATTCCTTCTTGTTTGCTTGCAAGCAATTATTTTATTATTATCCTAAATGTTACTGTTTCTAGCACTTCATCAATAAAGATTATTGCTGTCTCATGTTTCCAGGAAGTGTGCTTTATTAATAAATGACATTTTCTTCTATTCCATCTTTGCTAAGAGTTTTTATTAATTTAGGGAGTTTAATGTTATCAAATGCTTTTTAAGCAATTTACCATTTCTATTCAGTTCCTTCAGCCAACTAACATGCTGAATTATATTAACATTTTTCTAATGTTAAACATCCTTGAATATCTTGGAAAAGCTGGAGCTGACAATGAGTTGTTCTTTAAATACACATGTAAATATTTAAGAATTGCAAATTCCCATATATTTGTAAATAAAATTTGTCATTATTTGCATTTTTCATCATTGGTTTTGGTATGAGAATTACCCTAACTTCATAAATGATCTATCATTTTCAATGTTCTGGGCAGTGTATAAAGTATAGATATTACTTGCTTTTAATGTTTTTTGTAGCTCTTAGAAGTCAAAAGTCTAGATCAGACAGCTTTTTTTTTACATTAATATATTTTTAAATGTTTCTCTAAGTTAATTGTCTATTCTACTTGATGTACTTTTGATTATGTCTTGTTATATGTACTTTTTTACACTATTGTATAGAATATATATTTTTGCAATAAGTATTAATCACAAAATATATCCTTATGAGTCTTATATTAGCATTTGTCAGGGTATACAGTTGAATTCAGATAATCTTAATGACTTGCTGAAAATCTACATAGTCAGAGTTTGTGCCAGAACTAAGCTTCAAATTCCCATTCTTTCAAGGAATCATTTGTTCAATCCAGGTAGGTTATAACATTTTGTGGAAATAACACTATAAGAATAATTGTTTGGCTTCTGTTAATTGACTCCACTGCCATCAAAAAAGCCACTCAATTTTTGTGGGTTTATTTCCTCATACATATGATTAGGTAAACTTTAGAAATCCTTTCACTCTAGGACTAATAACTATATTTCTAATGTAAAATGTTATTTCAAAATATATATAGTTTACAATTTAATGTGGGAAGGCATTTTATATTGGGACAAAAATCTTTTGAATGATAATCTAGTTTCCTAAGAGATAAAATTTTGGGTAAGGAAATGTCTGTTACATCTTATAAGCAAAATTGGAAGACAATATTATAAACCTTAGCTTACAGTAAGTTTAATAACCTCAACTAAAAGTAGCATAGTAAAATACAGAAAAATAGTCAATTTTTTCACCATTAATTCATTCAAAATAACTGATTTGGGGGAAATTATTTTAGAAACCTTAACAAGTATGTGTGAATAAATGATGCAGTTTGGTAAAAGTATTTCATCAGGTGTGTCATCAACAGATTCATTATTCAGGGGAACATAAATTTGCCTAAAATAATTTGTGGAAATTGAAGACTTATTTCCCAAGATAGTATAGACATAATAGCAAACTGGATATTTTTCACTTAATTGACTTTTTAGCATTCTTTATTTAATATTTTCATTGTTTTACCTCTATATTGTAATTTAAAGAATGTGTATTCTAATTTATGTGACATGCAAATATCTTTAAAATACTAACTTTGAAGCAAATTATGCAACATAAAAATTTATGTAGCTTTTCCTGAAGAACTCATTAAATAAAACAAAAGCCAGTTTGCATGTTTTGTTCTTAAAATCCATTCATGAGCTAATACAAAAACAATTCAATATATAACTTATAGAAATACACATAGGAAAGTCATGGTGAAAATAAAACATTCATTTTTAAGGTTCTATCCTAGAGGAATTTATTAATCTGTTATTAAAAATGTTTACAATTGCATGACTTGTAGAACCTAATTTTATATATCTGTTGTTAATTTTAAGATTTATTTCAAAAGTACTAGGGAAATTATGCCATTTCCAAGAGAATTCTGCTGTGAAACAGACATATTCAAATTTTATTTATATTCTATCCACACTTGTTATTTTCATCTTTTTTGATTATAGGCTTTTTCTGAATCAAATTCATGTCAAAGAACTAATTTAATGGCTTACCGGAAGTTTAGAGTCCAGTTCTCCAAGTAAGCATTTTATTAGTAGCCATACGGAAAACTCTAGAAGTTATGTCATGAAGAAGAAGTTATTCCTCTTCATCTTGGGAGTAGAAATATGTTCCTTTTTTCACTCTTGGGACTTGTAAATGAGTGCAATGTATGACCTCTTGCTGTTCTTAGTATTACAGCAATAATCACAATATTAATACAAAAGCTCTGAAGAATTTAAAAATACACTCATGATTCTGGAAAGTGAAAAATATAATGAATGTATAAATAGATTACCCGATCACTTGACTGGTAGAAAAACAATAAATCAACCCCACAGGACAAAAATAATCACTAGAGACAAATTCTTAATGGTGCTTATTGAACTGGACTCAGTAACAAAGAAACTTTACCTTTCTCCAAATTAGGAATGAATTTTAAACATATAATGTATTATCAGGAAAAATATACAGCAAAATGCATGACTTGTATGTGTGTGTATCTTAACTACAAATATTCAATATCAACTCTTATTCCATGTGTAGGAAAGATGTAGCTAACCATATATATGGCCTTTTGTCCTTGTCAAACACTTGAAGCCATCCTGACCCACAATAATGAGTTCATATCTTGGGACTGTATGCTACCGAGTTATAAAATCTATAGCTATTCTTGTTATATACTTATAAAAGGATGTGATTGCTACAGTTCCCCTGGGCAGTCCACATATGTAAGCCTGGGAGGCAAAGTGAACTATTTTACCCTCTCTGCCATTAAGTAGGCATATCAGTTTCTTACTGCCGGTGTAACATATTACCACATGCTTAGTGGTTTAAAACAAAGCATTTATTATTTTATAGTTCTGGAGGTCAGAAATATAAAATGAGTCTCACTGGGCTAAAACCCAGGTTGTGTTCCTTTCTGGAGGCTATGGAGGATAAACTGTTTCCTTGTCTTTTCCGACTTCCAGAGACCTCCCACGTTCCTTGGCTTGTAGTTCATTCCTTCATCTTCAAATCCAGCAGTATAGCATCTTTAAATCTTTCTGTGGTTCTAACCTCTGGCCTCTCTTCTGCATTTCTTAACGTTTACTTTTTTATTGAATTTATTGGAATGATGTTGGTTAATAAAATTATGTAGGTTTCAAGTATGCTATTCTATAATACATCATCTGTATATTGTGTTGTGTGTTCACCACCCAAAGTCAAATCTACTTCTGTCACCATTTATGCCCCTTTAACCTCTCCTACCACACACACCACTTTCCCTCTTGCTACCACCATGCTGTTGTCTCTATGAATTTTCTTGTTTTTCTTTGCTTAATACCTTCATTTTCTCCACCCAGCCCCCTAATCATCCCCTTTGCCTTCTTTCATCCAGTTCTTCTCACTCCCTTTCCCTCCTGCAGCTGTCAGTCTATCCCATGCTTCCATGTCTCTGTTTCTATTTTGTTTGCCAGTTTATATGTTTATTTGATTCCACATAAAGGGAGATCATATGGTATTTGTCTTTCTCTAACTGACTTATTTCACTTAGCATAATAATCTATAGGTTCATTCATGCTGTTGGAAAAGGTAAGAGTTCCTTCTTTTTTACAGCCATGTAGAATTCCATTGTGTAAATGTATCACAGCTTTTTGATCCACTCATCTACTGATCTGCACATGGGCTTTTTCCAGACTTTGGATATTACAAATAATGCTGCTATGAACATAGAGGTGCATAGGTTCTTTCTGAATAGTGTTGTAGGATACTTAGGATATGTTTCCAGAAGTGGGACTGCTGGGTCAAAAGGCAGATTCATTTTTAATTGTTTGAGGAAACTGTATAATATTTTCCACAGTGGCTGCACCAGCCTGCGTTCCCATCAAAAGTGCGCTAGGGTTTTCTTTTCTCCACAACCTCGCCAGTACTTGTTTGTTGATTTATTGATGACAGCTATTCTGGCAGGTGCGAGATGGTATCTCATTGCGGTTTTAGTTTGCATTTCTCTGGTGATTAATTATATTGTGTATTTTTTTACATGTCTATTGGTCATCTGTATGTCCTCTTTGGAGAAGTGTCTGTTCAGGTCGTTTGCCCATTTTTTAAATCGGATTGTTTGTCTTCCTGGTGTTGTTATGCAAGTTCTTTATATATTTTTAAAATTAACCTCTTATCAGATGAATCATTGGTAAATATGTTCCCCCATACAGTGGGTTCCCTTTTCATTTTGTTGATGGTTCCCTTTGCTGTGCATGGCTTTTTAATTTGATGTAGTACCATATACTTATTTTTTCCTCTGTTTCCCTTGCCTTAGGAGATATATCAGCAAAAATATTGCAATGAGATATCTGAGTTTTACTTCCTATATTTCTTTCTAGGATTTTTATAGTTTCACATATTACATTTAAGTCTTTTATTCATTTTGAGTTTATTCTTGTGTATGTTGTAAGTTGGTGGTCTAGTTTATTTTTATTTTTTTGCATGTTCAATTGTCCCAACACCATTTTATTGAAGAGACTGTCTTTACTCCATTGTATGCTCTTTCCTTCTTTGTCAAATGTTAATTGATCATAAAGTTGAAAGTTTATTTCTGGGCTACCTGTTTTGTTCCATTGATCTATGTGCCTTTTTAAATGCCAATACCAGGCTGTTTTGATTACAATGGTTTGATAGTCTAGTTTGTTATCAGGTATTGTAATACCTCTAACTTCTTTCTCCTTTCTCAAAATTAATGAGGATTTTTGGTTCATTTATTTTTATATAAATTTCTGGAATATTTGTTCTAGTTCTGTGAAATATGCCATTGATATTTTGACAGGAATTGTGTGGAATACATAGATTGCTTTGGGTAGTATGGGCATTTTAAGATGTTAATTCTTCCAATCTATGAACATATATGCTTCCACTTATTTCTATCTTCCTACATGATATTCTTCAATGTCCTATTGTTTTCCAAGTACAGGTATTTTGCTTCCTTGGTTAAATTTATTCCTAGGTACCTTTATTTTTCTTCTTGCAATAGTAAATGGGATTGTTTTCTTTATTTCTCTTTCTTATAGTTTATTATTAGTATAAAAAATGCCACTTATTTCTAAATATTGATTTGTATCCTGTTACTTTGCCAAATTTTTTTTATTACATGTAGTAGTTTTTTACTGGAATCTTCAAGGTTTTCTATATACAATACCATGTTATCTGCGAATAATGATAGTTTTAGTTACTCCTTTCCAGTTTCAATGACTTTTATTTCTTCTTTTTGTTTAATCACTGTGGCTAGAACTTCCAGTACTATGTTGAATAAGAGTGGTGAACGCAGACATCCCTGTCTGGTCCCTGATCTTAAGGGGAAAGGTTTTAGTTTTTGTCTATTGAGTATAATGTTGGCAGTAGCTTTCTTACATATGGTTTTTATTATATTGAGGTATGCTCCCTGTATTCCCACTTTGCTGAGTGTTTTTATCACAAATGGGTGTTGGATTTTATCAAATACTTCTGCACCTATTGATACGATTATGTGATTTTTTTTAAATTTTTGAAATTATAAGACGTTTGTTTATATATCCAAGGATCTAATCAACATTTATTTATTTATTATTTTAAAAAATATTTTATTTTGTATGCTATTACAGTTGTCCCATTTCCCCCCTGTATAACACCTTGGCCCTGTGCCCCGTTTCATCATCCCCACACCTCTTAGTGCATGTCCATGGGCTGCACACACCAGTTCTTTGGCCTCTTAATTTCCCACACTACTCCCAGCCTTCCCCTGTCTACTTTGTTTCTTTGTTTTTGCCAACATTCTCCCACCACCACTATCCCCAGCACCACCCACCCCCACCTCCCACTATTTATTTTAAAATATTTCATTTATTTATTTTTAGAGAAAGGAGGGAGAAAGAAAGGGAGAAAAACATCAATGTATGGCTGCCTATTGCATGCCCCCTACAGGGGACCTGGCAGGCAACCCAAGCATGTGTCCTGACAGGGAATAAAACCAGCAACCATTTGGTTCACAGGCCAGCACTAAATCCCCTGAGCTACACCAGCCAGGGCTCAATATTTAAATATGGCTTTATTGCCATTGTGATTATGTGATTTTCATCCTTCATTTTGTTAATGTGATGCATCATATTTACTGATTTGCAAATATCATACCAGCCTTGTACTTCTGGAATAAATCCCACTTGATCATAGTATATGGCCTTTTTAATGTATTGCTGGATCTGGTTGGCTAATATTTTTTTTTAGGATCTTATCATCTATGTTCATCAGAGATATTGGACTGTACTAGTCTTTCTTTGTAGTGTCTTTTTCTGGTTTTGAAATTAGGATAATGCTGTCCTCATTAAAAGAACATGGAAGTCTTCCTTCCTCTTGAATTTTTTGGAATAATTTGAGAAGGATAGGTGTTAGTTCTTCTTTGAATGTTCATTAATATTCACTAGTGAAACCATCCAGTCATGAATATTTTTTTCTTTTCTTTTTCTTTTTTCTTTTTTGGCTGGGTAATTTTTGATTACTCCTTCAATTTCATTAGTTTTAATTGTTCTCATGCAGGTTACATAATATGTTATTAAACAGTAAATAGGTTAACAATGAGATCAAGGAAGAAATTTTTTTAAGTTACCTGAAAACCAATGAAAATGAACATACAACCCCAAATTTTGGGACACAATGACAACAACCCTGAGGTGGGGGTTCATATCTTATAAACCTGCCTCTAGAAGAAAAAAATACTCCTCAAATAAACAGTCCTATCTTACAGCTAAAAGAACTAGAAAAAGAACAACAAAGCCCAGAGTAATATAAGGAAGGAGATAATAAGGAAATAAGGAAGGACCTAATAAGAATCAGAGCAGAAATACAATACAAAAGATCATTGAAACCAAGAGCTTGTTCTTTGAAAAGATGAACAAGATTAACGAATCTTTAACCAGGCTCATCAAGAAAAAAACAGAAAGGGGGCCCAAATAAATAAAATCTGTAATGAAAGAGCAGAAGTAACAACTGACATCACAGAAACTAAGAGTTGTAAGAAAATACTATAAACAACTACATGCCAATAAATTGGATAACCTGGGTGACATGGATAAATTCCTAGAAGCTTCTAAATCTGAATAAGGAAGAATCAGAAATCCTGAATAGGCTGATTACAACTAATCTTCTAGTTTTAAAGTCAGCTAAGTAGCAACACTAATTCTATCTGCAACCTTAATTCCTCTTGCAGTATAAGAGAACATGTTCATAGGTTTTAGGGATTAGACAATGGGAATCACTGGAGGGAGCACAGTATTCTACCTACCATAACATATTATAATGCTATATCCTGTTATTATATTATTAACAACTTTAGGGTTAGCCAAAGGAAAATTGAGTACACCTGCTATGAGATGATTAAATATATGAGAAGAAACACCTTCTGTCCAGAAGGTGTAAATTCTAGTTCTAATTTGCCCCTGAACATATGCATTACTTCCACAGTCACATTATATCTGTATTTTAAAATATAGATAAGGTAATCTCTAAATCCTCATTACATATTAGAATAAGAATTAATATTAACAGGAAAGAGAGAAGGTCAAGGCAAAGAAGAGCCATATAAAATCAGAAGACTTAAATAGAAGACCTACGAGATTACTGGATATAAGACTCCGAAGGGAAACACAGTTGACTTCTTTGACTTTCAGAATTAAAGAAAGAAAACAATCCCAAAATATTTATTGTCTTGTCATTTTTGAACCATGCACTGAGAGTGTGATAAGCAACCCTCAGTGACTGTATAGCCCATAGTCTCTGGAAGGAAGCAATGTCAACAGGTTTTATACATGCCCCAGGAGACTTTGCTATTAATGGCAGAGAAGAATTTAGAGATTACATGTGTTTTCTAACCCCTCCAAAGGCAGTGCATATTATGTGAAAAGATGAAGTGAGGAACCAATCTTTATGGAAGTGTTTCTAATTTTGGTACAGATTTAAAAAAAAACAAGTATTTAGACAAGTTCTGGGCTATTGGAGAGCTTTGATGTCTAAACTACAGAACAAGACAGACACAGGCACATCTCAAGAATCATTAGATGGGTGAAGTGATTGAGCATTCAAAGGTTGAGGGGGGACTTGGGATTTTCATAGAAATTTTTATCGAGATCATTAAACTTCCCATGATAACTTAATATGAAATTAATCTTAATAAAATCTCAATATAAAATTTTTGTACTGTATTTTAGATATTTCTGAGACTACTTAGATTAAGGAATGAACCACTCAAAATGTTATATAAATTGAACAAATTATTGATAAAATTGATAAAAATAATATACATGATCACATATAATTGTATGTGTGTACACATTAAAGTATTTTCTGTCATCTCTAGCCTACATGATTAACACATGATTGAAACTGAAGACTTATTAGCCTTTTAATATAACAAATATTTGACTAAATTTATTCTGAGAAAATTATAAACTTATATACTTAAAGAATTCATGCACAGGGTATCTTACAAATAATGAATTTTTACTAAATTAGTATTAGTAGAGATCAGGAATGTCATTTTTCTATGTGTGATAGTAATTCATCAGATCCAAAAGGACACATTCAGAACAATGAGCTATTCAGAAAGCAGTGGAGATAGAGTTGGAGATTTTAGGAAGAAATCGGGTTATTTGTGGGCATCCCTGTGTATCCTGGAATGGCTTCACATTTATAACTGGGAGTTAAAAGCAAGGGTTCAGGCTGATGCTCAAGGGTTAATCCTGAGATCTATGTACAAGGTCAGGCTCTGAAACATACTCTCTACACAAAACCATGTCACCATGAGTAAAGCTGTAAAGATATTCTACTATATCTTCTAGTGTCTAGAGGGTGTAATAATGTGGCAACAAAATAAAGAAGATTCATATTTATTTCCTTTATCCTTCAAAAATAGTTTACAGATAAATTATTTTCCAGTATTTGCTCTACCAAATTGCATCATACATCCTAAAGGAAATGCATAGAGCATAAAAAACAAAATAATACCTGTATGTATCAGAGCAGACTAATAAAACACCATCCTGAATTTCTTAAAAAGGAAACTGCCCAAGGCTAGAAATAGTTGAGTATGATAGAGAAATGAAAAACAGAGGAGACCCAAATGACTCCCTCATAGGGCCATTTTATGGCATAATTTATGGCCTGAGGACTGGGTAAACCCTATTGAGTGTATATGCAATTACAGCAACAAGTCACAACAATCCTCTCACTGATGATCATTCAAGACTGTGCATATATTTTAAAAATAAAAGTAATATATACTTGTCAGTAATTTCCTAATGGATCCGTTTAATTACTCTCTGTTATGCTTAGAATTTATTTATTGTGTACTTCGAGAATCACAGAGCCATTTATCAGCTAACATATGTCTTCAATGGTTCTGACATTAATATCTAATGTTTAATTAGCAAGGTCTGTAGACAGAAGTTTCTCTATTTAACACTTAAGCAAGCTTCCAGTTTAATAGATATTTAACCAAATATTCTAGATAGTAGTTTAAAACACAATCTAAAACAACTACGATTTCGATCCCGGAATAGAACATTTCATACCATGCTGCAAGTTTTTACTCAGCCTGCCTTAACTTAGTTTTATAAAAATTGTATGCATGAGATCTTGTTGATGGCTCATCATAAACACATTTCACAATCAGTTTTGACAAAAAAATTCACCATTCGTATCATTTTTAATAAATAAAACATTTTTAATATTTGTTCTACCTTAAATGGAGACTACTAAAGGGAAAACTATAGAAAAATTATCAGTAACCCGAAAGTTAAATCTTAAGTATTATGTAAATTAGTTGATGTAAGTCCAAGTGTTTATAGATTCTGGTATTTTTCTTCCACTAAAACTAACAAAAGCATCATCTACTGTTAATATAAACTTTTGCTCTTTAAATTGGTAACAAAGACATGAACATTATTTAATTTTCAATACACGCACACAGGACATTTCTATTGGCACGAATTCAAAAATCAGCTAACTGATATGATGAAAGTTGCTGATGGGATAAAAAATAAAAGGGAGTAGATACATTCATTGTATTTTATAATAATAATAGATTTTTTTTCATTAATAGATATAAAAGCTATATTATGTCCTCTGAACAGAAAGAGGCTGACTTCAGTTATATGATTTTCCTCAAACAGTGGCAAGGCTACATAGAAAAAGGTGGAAAGCCAAATGCCAACATTTGTTTCTATTGTAAAAGAAGATGAGATATAATGAGAAAGGAGTTTCTGCTAATGAAGAAAAAGAAAAGAAAGTTCAGTTACCTTGTTCTTAGGACGCAAAGTAATTTTCTAGGTCAATGAATGCCAGAACAACAAAGAAAAAGGTGGACTTAGCACTCCTTAGAATGCCTTGGCCATCTGTTTGGCATGTCAGAGTGAGACATGATTCAATAAAACTTCTACATTTAAAATTAAAATTATAGGCTCTATTCAATATTACATGCACACACACAAGACAAACATCAAGCACAGTCTAGAGCTTTATGCAGGTAAAAAGGAACACATGATAATTCCCTGACTTGCCCTGATTATTCTGATAGAAATTTGACTAAGTTATAAGCAAAAATAGAGTGGTCAGGCATACGCATATAAACTGGATTTATTCCTCTTATTTGTCTATTATGAGATGATTTTGACAGATCCTTTCCTTCTAAAAACTTTGAGGTACTAAACAGGACTAGATTCTACCTACATTGAAAACAACTTCCAAACTCATACCTTCAAGAGTATGCACATATTTGCGTATTTATTCATTTTAACACATATGTAATAAGGAGTTGCTATTTAATGATGTAGTTTTAGGAGCTGTGAACATAACACATTCCAAAAAGTCATACATTGTCAAAAACCTATATAATTTTATTAATCAATGTCACTCTAATAAGCTCAATAAAAATTTTAAAGGTAATAAAGAATAGCCAAGAGAAAAATGAAAGTTAACAGAAGTCATCCGGAGATGGTTCAGGTATTGAGTTTTGTAGACATAAGTATTAAAACAGTATTATAAACATGATAAAGAAATAAGACTTTTTTGAATGATTAAAGGAAATATGAGTGTGATGAGTCACTGAAAAGGGAATTTTATAAGATAAATAAAAACTACAAAAAAAGGATTTCTAGAACTAAAAACTACAATAATAAATTTTTAAAAATAATATATAACTTTCACTTTCAATTGCAGTTTGCAGTAGAAAGACAATGAACTTGGGGACAAATCAATACAAAATTTCTAGACTGTTTTGATTACAGTGGCCTTCTAATATAGTTTGATACTGGGTATGGTGACCCCTCCTACTTTGTTTTTCTTTCTCGAGATTGCTGAGGCTATTTGGAGTCTTTTTTGGTTCCATACAAATTTTTGAAATATTTGTGCTAGATCTGTGAAATATACCATTGATATTTTAACAGAAATTACATTGAATCTATAGATTGTTTTGGGTAGGATGAACATTTTAATGATGTTAATTCTTCCAGTGTGTGAACATGGTATATGCTTCCATTTGTTTGTATCTTCTTTTATTTCTTCTTCTTCTCTGATTGCTATGGCTAAAATTTCCAGAATTATTTTGAATAAGGAAGGTGAAATGAGTATTCCTGTCTTGTCCCAATCTTAAGGGAACACTTGTAGTTTTTGGTTGTTGAGTACAATGTTTGCAGTGAGTTTGTCATATATGACCTTTATTACTTTCAGATATGTGCCCTCTATTCCTACTTTGCTGAGAGTTTTCATCATGGATGGGTATGGAAGTTTATCAAATGCTCTTTTTGCATCCATTGATATGATTGTGCGATTTTTATTCTTCATTTTGTGTATGTGGTTAATCACATTTATTGATTTACAAATATTGTACCAACCTTGCATTCCCAGAATAAGTCCATTTGAACATGGATCAGAAATAAATGAAATAGAGTCTTAAAAAATGATACAAAATATCAATGAATCCAAGAGTTGATTCTTTGAAAAGATAAAGAAGATTGACAAAACTTCAACCAGGTTTATCAAGAAAAAAGAGAGAGGACCCGAATAAATAAAATCAAAATTGAAAGAGGAGAAATAACTGACACCAAAGAAATACAAAGGATTGTTAGAATATGTTGTGAACAACTCTATGCCAAAAAAACTGGACAACTTAGATGAAATGGATAAATTCCTAGAAACATACAATCTTCCAAAACTAAATCAGGAAGAATCAGATAATTTGGATAGGCAGTTTACACCTAGTGAAATTGAAGCAATAATCAAAAAAATCTCAACAAACAAAATCCTTGGACCAGATGGCTTCACAGGTGAATTTCACCAAACAATCCAGGAAGAGCTAATACGTCTTCTCAAACTATTTCAAAAAATTCAAAAGGAAGGAAGGCCCTCAAGCTTATTTTGTAAGGCTAGCATTGCCTAATTCTAAAGCCAGATAAAGACACTACAAAAAAAGAAAATTATAGACCAACACCCTTGATGAACATAGACACTAAAATTCTCAACAAAGTATTAGCAAGCCGAATACAGCAATGCATGAAAAGGATATTTGTGTATAGTGGCTATTAGTCCCCCCATTTTTTATAAAGTGAGAATTACTCCACATTTTTTAGTTTCAGAAAAAATCTATGTGTTTTGGTATACACGATCAAAGAAGTTATACATTTTTCTTATACACTCTGTAGTTTTATACAGTGGGTTAAAGAGGTAAAATGGATGAAGGGAAGAATGAACTAGCATAGTAAGTATTAGGCAGAAGAAACATAACAATTCAAAAATAACCTGTCCATCATAGATATCACTAAAAATACAGAAAAATTGTGATGTTATATTCGTAAGAACAAATGCTTTATGTTTGAAAAGAGCAATGCTCAAAAAGCTGCAAAGATAGACTTGGAATCAGAAATGAACTTATAGAAGTTGACTCGGCAAGAAAGCCTTTAAAACAACTTTCAGTACTCAAGAGCCTCAGGAGTAGTGATTATGCTACTATAACAATGGTCACTTCATCAAGGATGGTAAATGGATAACATAATTTACACTTTCATAGTTTATTCTCTGAAGAATTTGTTTTGAATGTAGCTCTATAAATCACTTCTTTATCCCTCTGATCCTCTGATTCTGCACCTTGTCTTCAGCCTAAAAATGTGTGTGTGGTCCTTTGGTATAATTCTTATTTCATTCATTCATTTTATTTCCTTCCTATTTCATTTACCATTGAATATTCTGTAGTTTTTTACTACTGTTTTCAAATATTTTCATACCTTAAGCCAGGATGCAAATTGATCTGCCAGAAAAAAGAATTACTGAGGGTTAAAACAGGATGTGTGCTCCATTGTCATTAAGTACTAAGGAGAATATTTCACTCACAATAAATATTCTTATTTTCTCCAATGTATTATCTATTTTCACCTCTACATTAAGAAAAATTCAAGAGCAAGAAATATATACATTTTTCTTCAGATAATACTTCATGTGTTTTGTTTGTAATAAATTTTCTAAAGGCTAAGAAATTCATAGTAAAATATACTTTGATACTGATAGAAAAGCATTTAATGCAGGTTTCTTTGTAATGTTTCTTAATATTATTCTAAAAGAACAATATAATATGTTTCTGGTTGAAATTGTTGCATAATTTTGTTTGATTTGTTTGATCACTACTTCAAAGATTTACCAGTAAAATTTATGTTGGAAAAGCATCAAGTACTTATAGTATTGTTATTAAGTATACTTTTTATAAATGTTTAAATAAATAATACATACAGCCTCTTAAATAGGTACTTTTTTTTTGTACGACAACCGCTTCTACAAAAGTTACAGTGAAGGCAAACACATTATTTCTAATCCTGTAGAATAGTAACATAATTGTTATGGATAACATTCCAATGAAACTAATGTTATTAATAAATTCCTTACCTTAAATTCATAGACCCAACTGCAGGTTACTGTACAGAGCATCTTGAATATTTTTTCACATTGTCTACTCCCCTAACTCCCATGTTCTCCAAATTCTAATTGACTTACGTTAAGCATATCTAGAGAAAGTCACACCATCAGTTACAATAACCAATGTTGGTTAGATCTATTTAGTTGTTAACTTTTTTGAAATAACCAAGATTCATACTAACATCATAATTATTTATTACAAATACTAGAAAATTAAGCCTTATATAATTGTTAATTTCTGGCTAAAACTGGAATGGAGAAGTCTGAACAACTGTTTTTATGATATTCCAATTTGTTTATGTAAAAAACTCCAATTAAAACAGGATTTTTAGGATAGTGAAATACTCTATTTAATAACAGTTTTTTAGATATATGCCACACATTTGTCTAAACGCATAAAATACTAAGAATGAACCATGATACAAATTATGGACTTTTGGTCATTAAAATGTGTCTGTGTAAGTTCAACAATTATGGCAAATGTTCCACAATGATGGCAGATGTTGATAATGGGGCAGACTATGCATTTGTGGGGATAGTGGGGTATATGGAAAATCTCAGTACTGTCTCCTCAATTTTGATATGAGATTTAAACTGCTCTAAAAATAAAGTCTTAATTAAAAATACAATATTCAATTATAATATGACATTTCCCTGGAATATGATAGGCTCAATTGACCCAATGCTGTTTCTAGTTATTTTCCCCTTATCTCACTCTTCTTCAAGCCATATTAGCTCTTAGTGTTGATGAAACTAACCAGGCTCTAATTTCAGGGACTTTTCACTTGTTACACCTTTTGCTGAAGTGCTTTCCTCCCAGGTACTTATATGATTCCCTCTCTCAAATTTCTGCTCAAATGCCAACTTCACAGTGAAGCTTCCATTGTTAATATTGCACATTCCCTCAAAAAATGTCTATTCCACCCCCTGACTAGATTTTTCTCCATAGAAATTTTCAATAAAACAATATATATATTTTACCTATGTATTTTCTTTATTATCTATATATTCAAGTAAAATTGTATAAAATAATCAATCATAAGAGTTTTCATGGGTTTTTAATAGAACTTTTATATCTTTTATATAAAAGTTTTTATAAAAATTTTGAATTTTAAGAAGTCAGAACATGTTTGAAAGAGGAATGTTACTTTTTTATTCAAAACATATTAACAACACAACAGCAATTACTAGTGATTTTTGGAGATATGGCAGAACAATACATTTTTGAGCTGGTAGAATAAATCCTTTTTTATTTATTAAATTTGTTGGATGATGTTGATTCATAAGATTATATAGGTTTCAAGTGTAAATTTCAATGGATACATGATCTATATATCACATTGTGTGCCCATCACCCAAAGTCAAATCATCTTCCATCACCATAGATTTGACTCCCTTTACCATTTACTACACCCTAACCCTCTTCTCTCTGATAACCAGCATACGGTTGTCTGTGACTATGATTTTTTTTGTTGGTTTTTTTTTTTTTGGGGGGGGGTTATTCACTTGTTGCTTTCTGTTTTATATCCCACATATGAGTGAAATCATATGGTTCTTAACTATTTCTGTCTGAATTTTTCACTTCACATGGTATTCTCAAGGTCCATTCATGTTGTTACAAATGACAGTATTCCATCTTTTCTTGTGGTTGTAGCCTTCGATTGTATACATGTACCACATCTTCATTATCCAATCCTCTAGAGAAGGATGCTTCAGTTGTTTCCGTGCTTCAGCCACTGTGGATAATGCTATAATGAACACAGGGGTGCATATATCTTGGAAAACAAATGTTTTCAAATTTTGGGGGTAGGTACCCAAATGGTAGGGTGCTCTATTCTTAATTTTTTGAGGAAAATCCATACTGTTTTTCAGAGTGGCTGTACCAGTTTTCATAGTTATCAACAGTGAATAAGGGTTCTTTTTTCTCCTCAACCTCTCCAGCACTGAGTATTGCTTGTCTTGTTCATAATAACCATCAGGTGTGAGGTTGTATCTCATTGTAGTTTTGATTTACATTTTCCTAATAGCTAGTGAAATTGAACAGCTTCTTTTATATGTGTTGGACTTCTTGGGAGAAGTGTCCATTCATGTCCTCTGCTTATTTTTAAATGGGATTGTTCATTTGGTATTGAGTTGTGAGTTATTTATGTATTTTGGATAACAACTCCTTGTCAGAGTTGTTTGTTTCCAAATTTCTTCTTTCATTCAGTTAGCTCCCTTTTTGCTTTGTTGGTCGTATCTTGCTGTGCAGAAGTTTTTTAGTTGATATAGTCTCATTCATTTATTTTTGCTTTCGCTACCCTTGTCTTTGGAGTCAAATTTATAAAATCACCTCTAAAACTAAATTCCATAAGTTTAGTACCATTGTGTTCTTCCACATAATTTATTGTTTCAGGTCTAATATTTAGGTTTTTGATCTATTTTAAGTTAATATTTTTTTTATGGAGACAAGTAGTAGTCTACTTTCATTCTTCTGTATGTAGCTTTCCAATTTTTCTAGTGCCATTTATTGAAGAGGCTTTCTTTTCTCCATTGTATGGTTTTACCTCCTTTGTCAAAATTTTTTGCCCATATACATGTGAGTTATTTCTGGGTTCTCAATTCTATTCCATTGGTCTGTGTGTTTGTTTTTCTGCCAGTACCATGTTGTTTTGATTATTGTTGCTTTGTAGTATGATTTGAAATCAGGCAATATGATATCTCTGGCCTTGTTCTTTTTTCTCATGATTTGTTTGACTATTTGGGGTCTTTTGTGGTTCCATACAAATTTGACGATATTTTTCTTCTATTTCTTTAAAAGATGTCACTGAAATTTTGATGGAGATTGCATTAAAGCTATACATTGTTTTAGGTAATATGGATATTTTAACTACCTTGATTCTTCAGATTCATGAACATGAAATATCTTTCCATTTCACTGTGTGTTTTTCAATCTCTTTTAATAATGCTTTGTAGTTTTTTGTATATATGTCCTCACATCCTTTATTAAGTCAATTTCTTAGGCAGTTTTTTGTTTGTTTGGTTGGTTGTTTCAACTGCAAAAAGAATTTTCTTTTATATTTTTTTCTAAAATTTTGTTCTTGGTATATAGAAATGCAGTGCAGTTTTGTACATTGATTTTGTATCCTGCAATTTTCTTGTATTTCTTTATTATTTTTAATAGTTGGTTGGTGGAATCTTTAATGTTTTCTATATAAAGAACCAAGTCATCTGCAAACAATGACACATTTTTTTTTCTTGCCTGATTTTCCTGGCTAGTACTTCTAATACTATGTTGAATAAGAATGGTGAAAATGGATATCCTTGTCTTGTTTATAATTTTAGAGAAAAAGTTTTCAGTTTTTCACCATTGAGTATGATATTAGCTGAGGGTTTGTCATACATGGTCTTTATTATGTTGTGGTACTTCTATACACATTTTATTGAGTGTTTTAATTATAAATTGATGCTTTATCTTATAAAATACTTTTTTCTGCATCTATTGATATGGTCATATACTTTTATCCTTTATTTTGTTAATGTACTGTATTACATTGGTAGATCTGCATATGTGAAACCATCCTCTGGTCCCTTGAATGAACCCCGCTTGATCATGATGTATTATATTTTACTGTATTTTTGGTATTTAATTTGCTGGTATTTTGTTCAGATTTTTTCATCTGTATTGACTGGAGATATTAGTCTGTATTATTTATTTTTATTCATTTGAGAGAGAGAGAGAGCGAGAGCAAGAGAGAGGGCAAGCATTTGTTGCTCCACACATCCATGCATTCACTCGTTGATTCTTGTATGTACCTTCACTGGGGATAGAACCTGCAACCCTAGCACATAGGGATGACACTCTAACCAACTGAGCTGCCTTGCTAGGGCAAGGAGTTTGTTTGTTTGTTTTTAATCTTTGTCAGGTTTTGATATCAGGGTTATATTGGCCTCATAAAATATGTTAGGAAATATTGCCTCTTCTTCAATTTTTTAAAAAAGTTTGAGAAAGATAGGTCTCAAATCTCCTTTGAATGTTTGGTAGGTTTCACTAGTGAAGATGTCTGGTCCTGGACTTTTACTTTTTGATGTTTTTTTTTTTTAACTGTTGTTTTAACTTTCTCACTGTTGATTAGTCTATTTAGATTTTCCAATTCTTAATTAGTAAGGGTAGGAATGTTATATATTTCTAGGAACCTATCCATTTCTTCTGGGCTATTGAACTTGGTAGCATATAGTTTTTCCTAGTACTCTAATATGATCCTCTATGTTTCTGTGATATCTGTGGTAACTTCTTCTCTTTCATTTCTGGTTTTGTTTTTATTAACCTTTTCTCCTTTTACCTTAATCTAGCCAGGGGGTTATCAATTTTATTAATTTTTATGAATAACAAGCCCTTTTGTGCATTATTTTTTTGTATTATCTTTTTTCTCTATTTCATTCAATTTGGCTCTAACTTTTATGATTTCCTTTCTTCTGCTGCTTTTGGTTTTTTTTCCTTCTTTTTCTAGTTCTTTAAAATTTAATGTTAGGTTGTTCACTTGAGATACCTTTTGTTTCTTGAGATAGGCCTGTAATCATATAAACTTCCCTCTCATTACTGCTTTTGCTGCATCCCAGAAGTTTTGATATGTCCTATTGTCATTCTTGTTTGTGTCTATGTACCTTTTGATAAAAATTATGAGTAAGGTCACAAACTCACAGAAAAAATAGGGATAATTTGTGACAATAGAAACATAAAAGAGGAGGAAGCCATGGTCTCAATTTGCAAACAGGAATGGGGATTAGATGCATTTAAAAAGAAAGAGTACTGTATATATGGAAGGTTCTTTTATATAAACCTAATGGTAACCGAACATAAAAAGGAGACACATAAAAAAAGAGGAAGAAAAGAAAGAAATATGGAATAGCACAGGAAACAGAGAAAAGAAAGTATGGAACAGCACCAAACAAAATCAACAGATAGAAACACAAAGGAAAAGAACCAATGGAGGCACCCAGCTACCAGAAAAACAAAAGATAAAATGACTATAGGGAATCCTTATATATCAATTATCACCCTAAATGTAAATGGACTGAATTCACCAAAGAAAGGCACAGAGTAGCAGTTTGGATAAAAAAATAAGACTCTATTATATGCTGTTTCCAGGAGACACATGCAATATCAGCTCTAAGTAAAGGAGTAGAAAATGATTCCTCAAACAAATAACATGCACACACACAAAAAAACAGCTATAGCTATACTTGTATTTTGCAAAATAGATTTTAAGATAAAAAGGTAACAACAGAAAAAGATGGACACCTTTATAATAATAAAGGGGAAAATATATTAAGAAGACACGCCTCTTCACCATACATATGCACCCAATCAGGGAGCACCAAAACATATATAGCAGCTACTAACAGAACTAAAGGAGAAACAAAAACATAATCATAGTAGGGGACCTAAATATCCTATTAACAGCTATAGACCAATTATCCTACAGAAAAATGAATAAAGAAATATCAGTCTTAAATGAGACATTAGAACAAATGGACATAATTGGCATTACAGAACCTTTCATCCCAGAATATCAGGTTATACGTTCTTCTTCAGCAAATGTGGTACAGTCACAAGGACAGACTACATGTTGGGTCACAAAACTAGCCTTAACAAATTTAAGAAGAATGAAATCATAATGAGCATATTTTTCAACCACAATGCTTTGAAGTTAGAAATCAACTGCAAATGGAAGTTAAAAAGCTCACAAATATGTGGATATTAAACAACATATTACTAAAAAAATTATGGGGTCAAAGAAGAAATAGATGGTGAGATCAAAAGATATATAGAGGCAATGTTACTTTAAAGCTACTGTTTTTAATCTTTATAAACAATAATAATGAGCATTCCATTTTAACTTTCAATTTCAAGATTTTAAACAGTGTTTAATGATAACACTTTTAGAAAGATGATGGATTGGGTAAGACAATTCTCCCATTAAAAAGATATCATCCTACAGACAGATAATTTCAGCTATAGAAAAAAAAGTCATGAAGACAATTTATACTGCAACTTTTAGCACTGACACCTTTATAAGTTGCACTTAGTTTTTTAAAAGATAGACCCTGAAACTTTCTTGATTCACATAAAATTTCTTAGAATTTTCCCAACATCAGTACCTCTTTGTAAACTAAAGATTAGCCTGAAAGTATTATTTTTATTAAGAAAGACTTCTATTGAAAAACAATAGTACATTAGCCTCAAGATCTTTAGCCTACATCTTAAAATATGTGAACCAAAAAGAAAAAGAAACATTTCCTGTATTCCCATCCTTTCTAGTTATTTTCCTATAAAGTAGAGTACTTTCTTAGGAAATTGAATATATTTGAATCTTCTCAATTCTCTCTCTCTTTATTGGTTAACTCTGTTTAGTCTTTAATGGCAATTGAAAAATAATAGGGATGTGATATTGACCTCACAGTGATAGGGTTAATGATTGTCTCAATTTTCTATTCGTCTTGTTAATGTTTATTTACCTATATCCATATAGCAATTAATTTATCAAGATCCATTAAAATACAAACATCTGTGTGATCATTTGATCATTGTTTTTCTATTATTTATACCTTTATTGTAGAAGGACTAATTCTATAACAATAATTGTATAAATGGGTTCTAAGGATACACATATAACAAAAACTAAGTGGGTACAGGAATACAGAATAGAGGGAAAACAAGCAAATGACAGACAAAATAAAACTGGAGTAAGGCTAGTACCCAAAATACACACTAAAAAAACTGTAGAATTTTTCATTGTAGGCTGATGTTCTGTCCCTGTTTTCTAGAAGCCAAAACAAAGAACACATTTTATAACATATAATGTCCTTAAGATAATAGTCTAATAATTTTAAAAGAGACAATACATGCCTTAGATTGAGAACTAAAAGAAAATTTTTTGCTGTGAGATCAAAGAGGCCATTATATTTTAATTAATTACATTATTAGAGTAAATGCAAAAATTTATAATTAGCATTTTAAAATAGTGCCTTATATGGGCTAATTACAAAATGTATATGTTGATAATACAATGAATTAATTTGGAGTTTAACATTGTCATATTTCCTCACTCATTCATCAAAGGATGATCTGCATGAAGGATGTTAAGCAATAAACAAAAGAGTTCATAGTTCATATGAAGCTCATAGCCTAGGTGGAGAGGGAGATATTAAACAATAAATTATATAAATAATTTTAGAGTAAGTGTTTAAAAATTTGTAGTATGCAATGATTTAATATAATTGATTATTAACCTAGTCTAAAGTAAGAGGGATATGAATAATATACCTATAATATACCATACTATTAGAAAATATCCACCTATCAATGATGATTTTTAATTTATTTTATCTTCACTCAAAGATATGTTTATTGATTTTTAGAGTGGGAAGAAAGGAGGGAGAGAGAGGGATCAATGTGAGAGAAAAACAACAATCAGTTGCCTCCTGTACACACCCCAACTGGGATCAGGCTCGAAAGGTAGGTGTGACCAGGTATCAGACCCACAACATTTTGGTGGACTGAGTGACACTCCAACTAACTGAGCCACCCAACCAGGGAGATAAACTTGATTTTTCAATAGCTTATCTCTGACTATCTGAAGCAGAACATAGGAATTAGATTTCCAGGCCAATTATATTAGGTAATTAGACAGTAAATTTTTGCAGCAAATTAACCCATTCATGGAAGAATATATTTTCTCCAGCTGAAGACAGGACTAGATTTAGTTTATGCAAATGTGATACCAAATTTCAAATTCATTTAACTACAGGGTATATAGAATAGGAGGTAGAGCTAGAGAACACTTGTTAGTTTTCTGGTGAAAATAACATTTCTAATAGTCTCGTGAAAATACTACTTAGGATCAGATTCTATATATTTTTAGTGACTTGCTATAAATTCAATTCATAAAACTTAGTTAATAACTCATTTTCAAGTCAGAAGATTTAAAGAACGAGTATGGAGTAAGAGGTATAATGATTTATCACTTATGTTTATCTTTATTATATTACACAAACACCATTAAGTCACCCCCAGTATACTCAGAGATAGCCAACAATAAATAAATTCAGTTATCTTTGAAATTATGACCAACTTTCCAAACCATACAATCATTACACATATTTTACTATATATGTCATTATAAAGGTATGACGCCAAGTTGGCAGGAAAGAGTGTATTTTATTTGAAAAGCTTTTTAAAAGCTTTATTTGTTCTTTTCTTTTTATTTTTCCTGACTGTTTTATGATTTTTTTTAACATTGGCTTCAAAGAATTGACTGATTGCCCCTTGACGGGTATTTTCATGATGTCGTTTGTGTATTATGTGTATATTTGGTGAGCTTCCTGTATGTGTGTGTTTATAGTTTTAACAAATGTTCACAATTTCTTTAAGTTTTCTTTACATTTAACCTCTTTTTTATCTTTGGAAACTAAAGTTACTTTATAGCAGGCTTGAAGTTGCAAAACAACTCACAAATTATTTTTTTAATTCTTTTAATTTTTGTTTTGGGTCATTTTTATTGAGCTATCTTAATATTCACTAATGTTTTCTTCTATAGTGTGTAATATGACAATCCCATGAGGTGAATTTTTCATCTCACAAATCATAATTTTTATTTTTTAGTGTTTAATATGTCTCCTTATCTCCACTATCATACTCATCTCCCAGTTAGCTTTTTCAATGTGTGCAATATAGCCATAACAATATTTATTGTTTTTCTTGCTAATTCTTACATTTGTTATAGATAAGTCAGTTTGACTGATGAAATTTTAATCTCTTTTGGTATATTTCTTTGCATGCATGCTGATAATATTTTATTGGATGTCACACATTTTGCATTTTACCTCTTAAATATTAGACGTTTTTATATTCCTATAACTTTCTTTAGCTTTGTTTGAGGACAAGTTTTTTGAAAATAGTTTGATCCTTTCATATTTGCTTTCAATATTTATTTGACAATAGCAGAAAAGCAGTTACTTTAAGGGTGATTCTTTCTAATTATTCAGGTAAAATATTTCTGATTATTTCTCCCAGTGAACTGTAAATAATGATATTTTCCAGTCTTGCTGATTAGAACAGACATTCCGCTTGGCCCTGGGTGGTCTCCAGTACAGTTCCTTCAAGTGCCGTTTTTTCCCCCCGCTTCAGCACTTTCCTCATCTGTATGCCAGGATCAGGTGGGCTCTCCAGCGCTCCTGGGTACTCTTTGTCTCTATAGCTCTCTCCTCTCCACTGTTCTGTAATGAAAGCTTGAGCTTCGTTGGTCTTCCAGATTTTCAACTGCATCTCTCCAACAAAGGAGTGCACCAGAGTCTAAATGGGTCCTCCCTTTCTATGATGTCACTTGGAATCCCTCTCAAATCAACATGCTAAGGATATTACAGGCTCACCTCATTTGTTTTGTGTCTTGAAGAATTACTGCTCTTTGTTGCTTTATGACTCATGTCTTCAAAACTGTTTTGTTTTATATATTTTGTGTGTGTATTTAGATGTTTCAAGAAGGAAAGTAAATCTGGCACTCATTACTCTAACTTGGCTCAGTGTAGAAATACCTGCATTCATTTGATATTATATTTCACTGAAAGATAATTAGAATGAAAATATAACTGAATATTAGTGGAGTCACATAGAGATGTTTGATGACATTGAAGTACAGCATTTTATTGTCCAATTATATATTATTTCTTTCACCTTAGATTTTTAAGAGAACTGGAATATGACATATTATTAATGAATATTTAAATTTTAAAATCTAATTACATGTAATGTATTTTTCAAATATTGCAGTTATAAAACTTACAAGTCAAATGAAGGGAAATTTTGAAAATAAACAACATCAAACAAATATTTGTTTCTCTTCTTTAATGTTTATATTCTATGTATATTTAATGTTTTAAATTTATATGCACATATTTACCACCTTGCAAATTGTTTATAATATTATGCTGATTTTCAGAA
This sequence comes from Mormoops blainvillei, assembly GCA_004026545.1. NCBI lineage: Eukaryota > Metazoa > Chordata > Mammalia > Chiroptera > Mormoopidae > Mormoops > Mormoops blainvillei. The sequence goes on from PVJD01006528.1 coordinate 57,072, forward strand.
TCATTCGAAGTGCTAGTGTTACTCTCACTAATAAGAAATAATAGTGTGATCATGATATTCTCAGAGATTTTTTGGCTTTGGCATAAATATCCCAGAATCACAGTCTTTGAAGACTAAAACCTAGGTTTAAATTCTACATTTGCTATATATGGTTCTGTGTTTGAGAAGATTAGCACAATTTTTTCCTAAATTTTCCGTGAATTTTAATTTCATGGGTTTGTTGTGAGGGCTCAATGAAAGGGCTGCAAAGAGCACAGTGCATAGCAGGAACGTCGTCCAATATATTTCCATGTCTAAACTTGCTAACATCAATTTAACACCAAAGCTTACAGTCTTAGTTCAGATATGATATCACTTAACTAAAATTATTACCAATTTAGGTCTGATATATTGGATTAAGTATGACTAATATGTTAGTCATCTAACTAATATGTAATCAGCATCAGCTAATGCTGATTGATTGGTTGTGGTTTCAAGAAGTACTATACTAAAAAGGATTTTGAGGCTGCATCCTTATTTAGTGGTAAAGAGTTTGGTGATTGATTAGTTATTTCCAATCAGGAAATGCTGCTCATTTCTGGTATATAAACCAAGAATAAGTCATAAAATTGTAGATAATTGGCCTAATTTTGTTGCCCAGAATCTAGTGTAGAGAGGGTTATTAAAAGTTCTCAGGCATAAAGGATAAGGATAAAAATCATATTTCTGACAAAATTTAAAAGCAAGGATGTCATATGCAAATTTGATGTTCTTAATTCTTACGAGAAAAAATAATGTTTTGCTTTGAATCCTCAGACCTATATCTTTAATTCCACACATTTTTCTACATATGTAGAAGATATTATAAATTGTTCATATAGGGATTCTAGGAGAAACAGAGATTAAAATAATACAAGAAAATGTATATTTGTATTATATATACCGAACTTTAAATAATAAGGTAAAGTTAATGGACATTGAAATCAGATATATCTCCCATCACAAAAGAAATTTGGACTATTAAAAAATGATAAATATGACCAGCCAAAAAAGAAGAGGAAAACTCTAGATACCATAAATGACAAAGATAACTAACATCTAAGAACGGTAAGGGGAACTTCAATCTTTTGTACTGTCCCCAGGGTAATCAGACCACAGAGGTTGGTGTTTAGAGTTTAGTGTTTAAGGAAAGCAGCCAACAGCTAGACTAGAGCTCCCGAGGCAAACTAGTGCCCTCGGGGAATCCTCATACCAACAATACAGGGGACCAACTATAGTCCATCTCCAGTCTGGGGAAAGAGCAATAAAAAATATGTGAGAGGAAGAAAATAAAAGGCAGATAAATGAACAAATAAGAAATAAACAATAGATAGTAGATAACACTTAAAAAGAGTTGAGGTCATTGTCCTTTTGTCTTATACCTATTCTAATTCACGTTTCCTGCTTGCCACTTCCCTGTGAACCTTTCAGTTTGTAATCATAGTGTCTGAAAATTAATTTTAGCTTCACTTAATTGAAAAATATAATTGATAATTAAAATAATGTTTCATGCTGTCTATGTATAATTAATATGATAAGGTTAAGTTGTACAATTTTAGGTTAAATTTCAGTGTAGTATAAATATAAATGCATGATAAATGTGACATGACATTATTGGAGCTTTATCTTATTATTTTAATTTATCAATTTTCCTTTTAGTTTTTACATGAAATATTTTGTCCTTACCTCCACAGAACACAGCCATGTTCCTAGTAAAATACTAAGTCCCAAATGAATTGGTTGAAGGTCCTAAGAAGAAATCACAGAGACTGTTACATAACAAAAAAATAAAAGGTCAAATGCTATCATAAGGAATTAGTAGTTATCTTTGTGCATAAAGAGGAGAATGTCAGCTGTAAATTAAATTTTATGTATAACACCAAATATTTTCTAATTAAAAATATTTTATTTATTAATTTTTAAAGAAGGGAAGAGAGGGAGAAAGGGGAACACCAATGTGTGGTTGCTTCTCGAGTACCCTCTGCTGGGGACCTGGCCCTCAACCCAACCATGTGCCCTAACTGAGAATCAAACTGGTGACCCTTTGGTTCACAGGGCAGCACTCAATACACTGAGCCACACCAGCCAGGGCCTACATTTTTTATTATAGCTTCAATTCATACTGAGGTGAACATGTGATAGAAGTATCCCATATATATCAATTCTTGAAAGAAGTGTTATCTAATTCTGTTGTAGTATCCCGTTGTTCATTATTCTGTTTTGTTATTTCTACTGTAGTTTCATCATGAAAAGTCAATGTATAAAAAAGGAACTAAATGGTAATGGAAAAGAATACAGTAGACATTTTAAAAATTAAAAAATTAATAAAAGAAAACTTTCTCTGAAAATTTTCTTCTTTAAATCATTTAGACATGTTTATATTTGATTTGCTGTTTTCCTCAGCTTAATTACTTGATTTGAATGTTATTTTCCTCAACAAAATATAACTTTGTGTATTTATAGTCTAGAGTATTTTATTTTTAATTCTATTTTATTGATTATGCTATTACAGTTCTCTTTGTTTTCCCCTTTGCACCTATCCACCCACAGCCTCCACTCCCTCAGGAAATCCCCCCAGCAATTGTTCATGTCCACGGGTCATGCACAGAAGTTCTTTGGCTACTCTATTTACTATACTCTACTTTACATCCCTGTGGCTCTTCTGTAACTACCTATTTGTACTTCTTAATGCCCTCACCTTTTCACTCATTCTCTCACACCTTCCTCCCATCCGGCAACCATCAAAATGTTCTCTATATTCATACTCTGTCTCTGTCCTTCTTGTTTGCTTTGTTTGTTTTTTTTAGATTCAGGTGTTGATAGGTATGTATTATTTGCCATTTTATTGTTCATAATTTTGATCTTCTTCTTTTTCTTAAATAAACCTCTTTAACATTTCATATAATAATGATTTGGTGATAATGAACTCCTTTAGTATATTCTTGTCTGGGAAGTTCTTTATCTGCCCTTCAATTCTAAATGATAGGTTTGTTGGCTAGAACAGTCTTGACTGTAGGTCCCTGTTTTTCATGACTTTGAATATTTCTTGCTGATCCCTTCTAGCCTGCAAAGTTTCTTTGGAAAAATTAACTGACAGTCTTATGAGAACTTTCCTGTAGGTAACTAACTGCTTTTTCTTTTCCTTTCAGCTTTTAGGATTTTCTCTTTATTTTTAACCTTTGGCATTTTAATTATGGTGCATCTTGGAGTGGGTCTCTTTGCATCCATGTTGTTTGGGATTCTCTGTGCTTTCTGTGCTTGCATGTCTATTTCCTTCACCAAATTAGGGAAGTTTTCTTTCACTATTTTTTCAGACAGATTTCCAATTTCTTGCCCTTCTCTTCTTCTGGCACACCTATGATGTGACTGTTGGAACGTTTGAAGTTGCCCCAGAGGCTGCTTATACTATCTTTATTTATTTTTTACTCTTTTTTCTTCTTGTTGTTCTGATAGGTTGTTTTTTGTTTCCTTATGTTCCAAATTGTTCCAAATTGTTATGTTCTACTGTTGTTTCCCTGTAAATTTTTCTTCATTTCAATTAGTGTATCCTTCATTGCTGATTGGGTCTTTTGTATACTGTTGAGGTCCTCACTAAATTCCTTGAGCATCCTTATAACATCGTGTTTTGAACTCTGCATCTGATAGATTGCTTATCGCCATTTTGTTTAGCTCTTTTTCTGGAGTTTTGTTCTGTTCTTTCATTTGGGCCATGTTTCTTTGTCTCCTTGTTTTGGCAGTCTCCCTGTGTTTGTTTCCATGTATTAGGTAGAGCTGCTTTAACTTCTTGTCTTGGCAGTGTGGCCTAATGTAAGAGCGTCCTGGGTAGGGTCCAGAGGCACAGCCTCCATATCACCCAAACTGGGTGACACTTGAGGTGCACCCTTCATGTGGGCTGAATACACCTGCCTCTTGTAGTTGAGCCTTGGTTGCTGTTGGCAGATCAATGGGAGGGAATTACCCAGGCCAGTCAGCTGGGATTGCAAGGATTGCAAGGATTGGCTGTGACCTCTTACCACCAACCTCTGCCCTCTGAGGAAGATCAGCTGGGCAGGGGCAGAGTGGTGGTGCTGTGATGTGGTCTGTAGTTGTCCCCTGGGTGTGCTGGCCTTGGGGTTTCCTGGGTGGTTCAGGCTGAGGTCAGCCCCCACCTGTGTTTTGCCTGGGGCCACACCGCCTGAGCTATAAAGCAATCTGAGATGGCTGTCACTTGTGCTGGAAGATCCCAGGCAAAGCCAACCTGTGAATCTGGGCTGGCTGCTGCGATTGCTGTGCCCGGGGCTCACGAGGCCAGCTGTCGCTTATTGCATAGGATGTAGGAAGTTGTGCGGTATGAGACAAGACCAATCATTCCTATGGAAAAACAGCTCGGGTGAGCCAGTAAGTTGGGTGGAGTGGGGATCTCCAAGGACCATAGAGGTTGGTGTTTAGATCTCCAAGGTAGGTCAACAGTGTTAGCCAGGTTGATGGAGTCTCAGATATGGCACCAGCTTGCCAGCTCTGTAGGGGAAGGGTTTAGAAAAGGGTTAAGGGCCTCTGCTTGCCTTGATGCCAGATACCTCAGTTTCTCCCTGTATACCACTGGTACCTTTCAAGCTGCCACCCTGGCACTCGAACTCAGGGAAGTGAGTCTGAATAGGTGAGTCCATGTGTAGGTTCTTTAAGAGGAACTGATTGGGGCTCCAGAAATTTCTTCTATTGACTCAATCCACACTGGTGTTTGCAACCAGAAGTTGTGAGGACTTATCTTTCTGGCACTGGAACCCTGGGCTGGGGAGCCTGTTGTGTGACTGGGACTCCTCACTCCTAAGACATCCCTCCCGAATTTTTATTCACCACACAAGAGTGAGGGACCAGCCTGTTGCATATCTGTGCCCCTCCTACCAGTCTGGATGGGTGTGGTTTCTTTAATTCTGTAGTTGTCAGGCTTCCATTCAACTCGATTTCTGACAGTTCTGAGTGGTGGTTGTTCTATATTTTAGCTATAATTTTGATGTGGTTGTGTGAAGAGGCAAGCCATATCTACCTATGCCACCATCTTGACTGGAATTCTCTAGAGTATTTTAAAATTAATCACCTGATTTCTAGTTATTTTTGTGGTTACTGTGACATTTTGTATAAAACCAATCTGACTTGTCTTGTATAAATGTAGTGCTATTACAGACTGACAGATCTCAGAGGGAATGGGTATGTGGGGAACTGAATTAAAGAAGGTGAAGAGATTAACCAAAGAACATACAAGGTCTATCCAGAAGGTATCCAGCCATGTAATATGAAAAATAGAGACATTTATTGAAGAAGATATAAGAAACATTGTATATAGGACGATGATCCCTCAGTCCCCTTCAATGTAGGCACCTTGGGACCTCACATAATTCTCCCAATTACCATCAGCTGCCCCATTGTATTTTCCTGAATCTCATTGACAGTCTGAAATTTCTTCCCTTTCAAAGATGATTTTAGTTTTAGGAAAAACCAGAAGTCATAGGGTGCCAAATTTGGGATGTAGAAGGACTGAGTCACCTGGGTGATTTGATGTTTCACCAAAAAACTCTGCATGAGATGTGATGAGTTAATAAGCATGTTGTTGTGATGAAGCAACCAATAACCAGCTGCCCATAGCTGCAGTCTTCTGAATCATCTGCATAGTTTCCCCTGATGAATGTTGAAGCTTAACACAAAATTTGATGCAGATTCATTGCTGTACTCACTCAGTCATTTCAAATGTGACAGCTACACGGCACACATGTTCATTCAACAATGTCTACTAACCCCACTGACTAGTACAGAGAAGTCATCATTGTTCACGTCTGCACATTCCAGTCCATTCTCCTTGGCTACTAGGTTATGTTAATGTCACACAAACTTTTCTCATTACACTAACAGTTGCTGGACTTTTTCTGGAAAGACTTTTCATATGCATAACCCACAGACAACAGTGTGATGATGACCAGAGGCAAGTTGGGTGGGGCATGGGTGGAGGTATGCAAAGGGGATGGAAGTGGGGACATCTGTAGTAGTGTCAATAATAAAAAAATAAAAAATTAAAAAAATAAATATGGTGGTATAAAATAGGCTAATCACATTCTTATTGAGTATTTGTCATTTGGAATTGTTAATTCTAGTAAAAACCACCCTTATTTAGAGTTAGACTGTTATAAAAAGACATGATTTTTAATTGTCTATAACATTTTTACCAAAGTACATGATTTGGCACTAGAAATGAAAATAAATGAAATTAATATAAAGATTGACTTTGATCTAATTATCATATATGAATTTTTTTACCAAGCTCAGAGCAAAATAATTCTGCCACTATAGTAATACAGGAAAAATATTGACTCTACTCCCAATATAAAATTCTCACAATTTTTTAATGATGTATCACTGGCAGTGGAACTGTGTTGTAATATGTTATAATGAATTCTTGGTGTTTAGAAATCATTTATTACTGCCATTTAATTGCTCTTAAACAGTGCCAAGTAGTAAGCAATCCACATAATAGACATTCAGCAAATATTTATTTCATGAACAAATAAAATTTAAAATCTCATTTTATAATTAAAACATCAAAAACCCATTATATATTTACTCCTCCAACCCATGTGTTCTGCTCTGATATCTTTCATGTACAAAAGAGATAACTGATTCTTCACTCTTAAAATTTCACTGTTTTTAAAAGGGTCTTTATTGGATACTACCTCTAATTGCAATTAAGAAGGGATATATTTTAATAAAACTCATTATAGTTACTTTTCAAGAATACACCCATTAAATGGTTCAACCACTGGAAGAAGTTTATGGTCAACAGTCCTTTCATTCTGTCCCACGTTTTCATTCAGCCTGCCAATCTGATGTCGTAGGTCTTTCCGCATTTTTAATAAATTCCAGGGGTTGTGTCTTTCTATGACTATGATCATTTTGGTCAATTTTTTGTTATCTTCTAACCGTACTCTGTTTGATGACCTTCTCAGCTCTTCGTACAAGCGGGGCCCATTCTGGGCCCACAGCTTTCATTGGCAGCTCCAGCTATGCAGGGGATCAGTATAGTCTTTGTCTTTGAGGAGGAACCAGTGGAAAAATGTTGAAAACAGTAAGTTTTTGTTTGATGATTTCCTTTTCACACAGTACTTACAGTAATTAAATTTATAAATCCAAATCAATTGAGTGTGCATAAAATCTCAGGTAGAATTTTTCCCTCTCATTTGGAAGTAATGCTTTCAGTCTGTAGCTTATCCAGTTAAATCTGGGGTGCAAGCTGTCAAAAATTTTAAGCACACAAGCTATATTTATATTTGCCAAATAAGCACTGTCTATTAGTATTGACCTTAATAAGTCTATGTGATTTTTCATATTGTAGGCTCAATATCACAATTTTTTTTTACTGATAAATTCTTTCAATGCATTGTGTCCTATTTAATTTATATTATCTTTATTCAAATAGTCCTAGATAGAGAAAATAAATTTAACATATGAGTACTTTTATAACCCATGGTATAGGAAATTTTATTTTAATGGAGGATTTAAAAAATTATATCACAGGAAGAATTCAGAGCATAAGGTATTATCTTATACCCTTATAAAAAAAATTTGCTCGAAGCTGATACCATAGTGGATAAATATTTTCACTTATTCAGAGACTAGGTTTAATTGTTACTTATTTTTAAGGGCAAGGATGATAATGAGAACCTTTTGTATTCCCCTTTTAATAATATCAATTGCTTTTATCTTGTGCTATAAAGAATAGGAATTTTCATTTTGAGTAGTGAAAAGACCGACCCTTCCTTCCTCCCTTCCTCCTTCCCTCCCTCCCTCCCTCCCTTCCTCCCTTCCTTCCTGGAATCAGAGAGAACACATCTAAGATTTCATTCAATTGCAGATCAATGTATGTTTGACAGGGAAGTCGCTTCCTACACTGAAATGCTATCAGCTAAAAAATGACTGGGGTCCCAACTCAATCAATACATTTAGTACACTAATTAGTTTTGATATAAATTCACACGTAGTTACATGGGTTTCTCTATACAATTTTTAATTCAACAGTTGATTTGTTCTATCCAGAGTGTAAAAGCACATGAAACAATTTAAACTAAGTGTGAATCTGGAACATTTAGAATTTGGATGCTTTCAGAAGTAAAGCAAATGCTTTCCTGGGAAAATATTAGATTGTTTTGTTGCACTCCTTCTCCACCACTTACACAATAACTACTTTGTGCTCAAAGGCATAAATTTGGTAAGTACATAAGAAAAGTAAGCTTCTTTTTGGTTTCATTTTTATTATTTTAAGTGAAAATTGTATATAATCTACAACACATATTTCCATGCAAACCAACATGCACAATATAAAATATATTCTGAAATTAATTTTAAAATTCTCATCTCAAAGAACTGTTAATAACCTTGAATTAGTGTGGCAAAAGGTACCATACAGTCTAATTAAGATATTCAGCATAAGGACAAGTCTGGAAATTTTACAATGTGTTCTACAATGTTTTTTTTATTCCTGCTAATTTTGTTTAAATTTTATCTTTATTGTTTCAAGCTCTTGTTATTGAATTCATACTTTTTGTTTTGTTTATGGCTTAAACACTTATCAACATATATTGAGTCATTTTATTTCACATACAGTTCTTTCCACTGCTGTCATATGGCTGCCCCCAACTGCCACGGTAACAAATGTTAATTCTTTGATGTGTATCTTTGCATAGCAAACACTATGCTGATGGCTATATAAAAATATTTACGTACAAATACACACATACATTTAGTTACACTATAACTGTTTTTGTTTTCAGTTTTTTAAAAATAAGCCTGTACTATATACTTGTCTGCATCTTGCTTTATTGTTTTTAATGTCATAAAAATCTAAGTCAGTTGTCCAACATCATGTTTTTTCATGTTAGTATAGTATTCTGTGTTATACATTGGTGTATTATAGTTTATTCAGTCCTCCACTTATTGAAGAGATTCCTTTTGTTTCTAATATTTATCTCTATGCACAATGATTTAATAAACATCTTTATGTGTGGGTACATTTATTCTAATGAAATCGTTTCCTATAATTAGGTTGTGAAGTTAAAGAATATGGGAATTTTAGAAACTATTTGAATATTGCTTTTCAAAAAGCATACCCATCATTAGCACACAATATATATTTGATGTAAACCTGTCACACATTCACTAGCAGTGTTAAGTGTATGTTCCCTTACTAACATCATTGGCACCAGTGATTGGGATCATTCTTTTTACGATTTTTAATATGATACATAGAAAAGTATTTGTACTTGCCATTTAATTTATATTTTTTATGATTGGAAAATTGAGAATGTTTTCATGTGTTAAGTAAAATTTAGATTTAGTTTTCTATGGATGAGCTATTCATATTCTTTGTCCACTTTATTTACTATGATATTTATCTTTAGGTTATCGATTTATAAAGTTAAGCTTTGCTTTGTCTAAAGATATGCTATTAAGACTAAAATCTTACTCTTGTTTTGAATCCTTTCAAAATTAAAATTAAGAAAAATATAAAGGTGATATTTATCCTATTAAAGTGTCAATAATTAACGATGCATGCATTTAGAAGATTAACTAAGGAATATATATATGCTTTAAATCTTTCTCTTCCCTTCTAATTCTTGCAACTAATAACTGGTAAAAGCTTGCAGTTTAAAGAGCTTCCTTTAGATGTTCCTTAGAAGAGATCTGCTGGTGACAAGTTCTTTCAGCTTTCTTTCATCTGTAGATGAGTATATCTCATCTTCATTGCTGAAGGGTATTTTCATTGGTTATAGAATACTGGGCAGACAGTTCTGTTCTTTCAGTACTTAAAAATGTGCTCCTTTCTTTCACATCCATTAATTTTTTTAAAAAGCTTTGGTTATTGTAATTTTTAACTCAAAATTTGTCATTTGATTTTTCTTTATGTCTTCCACTATTTTGCTGGGAATTTTGATAGTTTAAATTTGTTTCAAGAGTGTAATTGCTCATTAAAATATATTTAATGACAGCTACTTTGAAATCCTCACCAGAGAATTCCAACACCTGTCACCTTAGTGTTAGTGTTCATTAATTGTCTTTTCTCAATTTAATTGAGGTTTTGTTTGGTATGATGATCATTTTGATGTGTTAATTTGATTGGAGGATAGTACCAAGTTATTGATTCAAATATTAATCTAGGTGTTGCTGTGAATATATTTTATAAATATAATTAAAATCCACAGTTAGTTGACTTAAGTAAGGAAATAATCTTAGATAACCTAAGTGGGATAATTCAATCAGTTAAAAGGCTTTCAAAGCACAGTGGATGTTCCCCTACAGAAAAAAAAAAAATTCTCCTGAGGAGAGCAGGTTTCTGCCATGCCTGATAACTCCAGCCTGTTCTTTCTGACAACCTGTCCAATGAATTTTCGACTTGCCTAGCTAGCCTTCACAATCAAGTAACCCAATTTCTCACACTAAACTTCTTAATAGAAATATCCTACAGGTTCTTGTCTTGTTAAATCATGCCTGATATACCCGATTCTTAGAATGACAAGTAATTTTGCACCATACCTGAACATACTGGTTCCTTTGTAGATGTTCTATTTGAAGACTGTTTTTCTTTTGAAAATCTGCTATTTTAGTAGGTTGCTAACTTGCTTAGGTTAAGAATGCACTTCCTGCTCATTTCTGTAGGTTACAGTTCAAATGTGGGAGGGTTACCACCTTGGCTCTAAGGGGGTGTAGATCACAAGATTTGCTGGGAAGAGGAAGAGAGAAAATACCTTTTCATGTAAGGAAATTAAAAACATAAGGAATTAAGAAAGTAATAGAAAAGGGTAAACATAAGTAAATATAGACTATTCTTCTCTTGAGATTTTAAAATTGTGTTTAGCAGTTAGAAGTAAAAATAAGTATAAAATGGTTTAATCTGGCTTTCCATGTATGATGAGGTAATATTTCAGGCAACTGTATTATAAAGGAGGGGAGGGTATAAGAGTGTAAATGGTGATAAGTTGTCTGCATTCCTGTTGAAGTTGTTGCCCAGTCTATAGTCTTAGCAATCACACTCCTCAGTAGTAATATGTATATGAATTTAAAACTTATGTTCACACAAACCTGTACAGAGATGAGTATAGCAATCTTATCATAATCTCTGAAAAATGAAAGGAACTAATATTTGCTTCAACACATGAATAATGTGGGGAAGAGTGCTTCCAACTACTCAGTCATAGAAGGAAAAGACCTTGATGTAGGTAAGAGTGTGGATAAATTTTAAACATACTTTGATTTTAAAAAGCCACACTCAAAAATATTTTAAGGCTGTATGATTCCATGTATATGCTATTCTGGAAAAGTTAAAACTATTGAGAAGGAAAATAGTTCAATGTGTTTGTTTATTTGTTTTGATTTTTAAAAGGGCAAACAGTTTACTGCAAAAGAAATGCACAGGGAAATGTTGATGGTTTTGTAACTTTTCTGTATAGTATTGGGTTGGTGAATCCATGACATTTTGCATTTGTCAGCATCTATATAACTTTATGCCACAAGAAATGAAATTTAATGTGAAAGAATGTAAAACTCAACCAGTATGTTAGAGAATTTGAGAATAGAATACAGATTTACAAATATGATATCTATTACAGAGACTCTAGAAGCAGTGTCATTGTAGTAGAACTAGCACACCCAGCACTCCACTTTTAGTCTATAAATATCCTTTCTCCAGGGAGAGGAACTAGATATTCTTAAAGACATTATTGATACTAGCCCTGGACCAGAGAAAACTTATGACAATCTGGAGCACTTGATAGTAGTAGAAGTCAGTAAGTGCTTAAGCAAGAAGGAAAAAAAAATGGGAGAGAGAAAGGGAAAGAGAGAGAGAGATACATATGAAAAAAGACCCAGAAGGCAATGTGGAAAAGATTCTAATGGTCAAAACTGAAACAACTGAGCAACAACAATAAAAAGAATAACATACTATTGCATTATAACTCAAAATATTAAATTGATATCAATGAGTCCATATCAATATAAGTAATGGCAGACAAAAGATAAATCTTCCTTAAAGATAAATTTCAAGTAATGTGTATAGATTCTCCTCCCATCAAGATACAGAATTTACTTCTCCCTGTAGTGTGTGAACTTAGTAATTTCCAAATAGTAGAGTATAGAAAGGAAGAAAAGACTTCACAGTTAAAAAGTCTGACAGCATCACTTTAACCAAGTGGTCAAGGTCAACATTACCAGTAGTCAACTGATGATATGTGATGTGATAGGAAGGTGAACCTCCCTCTGTGGCTCTTCAAAATCCTTAACCACAATCCAATCATAAGAAAATATCATTCAAACCCAAGTTAAAGGCTATTCTAAAAATACTTGGCAAATATTCTTCTAAAGGATCAAGATCTTGAAAAACAAGCAGTGATAAACTGTCACAGATACTGCTACCATTCCCAGTACTAATGTTTGTAGTCTATTATTATATTACATCAGTTAAAAAAACTCTTATCAGCTCTGAGTTAATTTTGCCAGGAAACAATTTTTTATATATTTATGCCTAATGCAATGCCTGGCACAATTATTTTTTTATTTTAAATTAATGTATTGCTTTTGTAATCAAACTTACATATTTGTTATTCATTTTGCATTCAGTCTACATATATTTTTTTATGTCGATTTATCATTGTTAACCGTTATTTTGCTGTTTGGCATTCCACCACTTGGTACTATATATAATGTGTCAATGTTATATAGACTTAGTACAAAGAGCATGAAGGACACTAGACATTCAGTCAAAGAAACAACACAGTGTTCTTCCCCATCACCTTTTCATCACTAGGTTTTGACAATTACCTTTAAGGCAGAAGTGTTAGAGTGCCTCAGGCATCTGCATATACAACCCTCCTTTAAACCCTTCCATTATTCCAAGTAATCATTTATGAGCATATCTGTTAATCCATAATCTAGTATATTGCCTATAGGCATTTATGATCTTTTAGATTAATTTCTGTTATAGGAATGCAATTTAGAAACTTCAAAACAAACTACTATTATGGTCCTAAAAAGCCAAGAAAATAGTGATATCAAAATCATCCTTTTGTCTTTTTTGAGGAAAACATTTTCTATAATTTATTTAAACTTGGGTAGAATATTTTTTATAGATATAGCCAATGCTATACAGGTCTCTAATAAACCAAAAAAATGATGTGCAAGTCTTTGCTGTTGTTCATGATGTAAGTACCCCACCATGATCAAATTCAAACAACAACAAGGCATTGCCAAATTTAAAAAAGAAAAGCAACAAATCAACTATCATGAGCCAGTGTGAACAAGCTCCAGTACACTTGGAGTACTACTCATATTGTCTTAATACCAAAGAAATAGCCTATTTCCCCACATTACCTATAAACCCAAAGGAGACTGAGTGTTAGGGTGAAAACATCTTAGTCTTTGTATTCAACGGTCTGGAGAAAGTTTGTTCTTCAATCAGACCTGAAGCTGGCATTGCCAAGCAATCAGATTTTCTTAACTGGATATTCTGGGTAAAAGCTTTAAATGTTAAATTTAATTTAGCCAAACTTTGAATTTGAAAAAATTTAAAATACCTTGATATGATTGAAGATATAATTGAATATATAATCGAATTTGAAAAACACATATTTTAATTCAACAACCTTTTAAAAAATAGACTATTTTTTTCCAAGAACTTTTAGATGTACAGGTAAATTAAGTGGAAAGCACAGTTATAATATATCCCTTTACTACCACCAGCTCTACGCACAGACACACATACACACAACTGGTTTCTTTGATTAATCATATCTTTTATTACTGTGATACATTTGATACAGTTAATGAGCCAATATTGATACATTAATTAAAATGTATCTCATTTTACACTGGGATTCATTCTTGTTGTTGTACATTATTTGACTTTAAAGAAGTGTGTAATAACATGTATCCACCATTACAGTATCATACTGGATATTTTCACTATCCTAAAATTCCCCTGTCCTCCGTCTCTTCATTTCTTTCTCTCTTAAGCTCTTGACAAACACTGATCAGTTTACCATCTCCATAGTTTCACCTTTTCCAGAATGTCATATGGTTAGTATCCTGCAGTATATGTAGTCTTTTCAGATTGGCTTCTTTCATTTAGTAACATGAATTTAAGTTTTCCCCATCTCTTGTTATGGCTTGATAGCTTATTTTTTAATTAGTGTTGAATAATATTCCATTGTATAGAGGTACCACAGTTAATTTATACATTCACCTACTGAAAGATAACTCAGTTGCTTCTAATAAAGCTGCCATAAACAACCATGTGCATGTTTTTGTGTGGATGTAAGTTTTCAACACCTTTGGGTAAACACCAAGGAGCAAGATTGTGGGACTGTATGGCAAGAGTATGCTTAGTTTGTTAGAAACTGCCACACTATTTTTCCAAAGTGCCTGTACCATTTTGCGTGTGAAAGTTAAAATTCAAAATCCTCACCAATATTTGGTGGTGTATGTTTTGAATTTCAGCCAATCTGATAGGTATTTAGTTGTGTCTCATTACTTTAAATTGAAGTTCCCTAATAATATATGATATTGATCATCCTTTCACTGGCTTGTTTGCCGCATGTATATCTTCTCAAAAACTATTTTTGAAGCAAGAATTCATAATGGAGTTAACTTAATCTAATTATTGGGAATAAATGGAGAGCAAGTTCAACAAATGTTTGGAGTTAGTGTCAATTTGGAGCAAGTAGGATTACTGAGGAAGTTCACATAAAGGGCATGTAACCATTTTATGAACCCAGGATGGAAGGTAACATTTTATTGATCTTTAGAGAACATACGCTTGACATCATAAGCACAGTTGTGAAAGAATAAATCTGACAGGCCCTTATATGATAAAATATTATAATAAATGTATACTCCCTCTCAGCCAACTGTGGTCATAAATGCGATGACTCACATAAATGAGTTAAATAAGTGATGTTTCCTGATTCCATCTTATCTAGGGCTTTTCACATACTTTCCAGCATTCGATTCCATACATTTGGAATTTACACTGAACATTCCTACAAATTTCGTTTTTTATATTTATAATTCACTGAGGCTAAGTCTTATTAAACACCTAAAGGGAAATGACAGTTATTCTAAAACATCAACATAGAATAAAAAGAAACAACATAAAAGCCACTGTGGTACTGTCTGCTATTCAAAGCCATTGTAGGTATCAGAAAATATTATCTATGGTAGACTCAAATTTCCTTGTGCCTCCAGTTCTTTTTGAATAAATAATTTTTAGGACTTTTTTATTTCACATTTTAAAAATAATTAATTCAAAAGAGTATGTATGTGAAGCAATACAAGTAGAGTAACATTAAAATAGACACAAGAATATATGAAAGTGAAAATTAAATACCAAATAACTTGAATAAACTAGAGGAGGTTGTTGGAAAAGCAATGGTGCCATTGGGCTATTCACAGGAGAGAAGATCAACAAGTGAGACAACTACAGAAATTAGGGAAGCATCAACTTCCTTATAACATTCTTGTGGAGCAGGAATACCAGTTCCCCAGAAAATTATGTGCAAATCACTATTAAAAAACTATAAAAAATATATAATCATAGTTTGGTCTATTACCTAAGACAGACATTTACTCAAAATTACACAGAAATGAAAGTGCAATTTTTGATCCTAATATAGAAGAATTAAGATATAGTCAAAATTGAAATAAATTTCAGTTAACAGATTTACTGAAGGTCTATACTAAAAGAAGAAAATGGTTCTTTGGAAGATACACTTTCAAATATGTTAACAACATAATTATTTAGAAAGGGAAAATCTGTTTGTTCTTAACAATCCATGATTATCTGCAAAAATCAAAATACACAATTGCATGTAGTAAATTTCCAAATATGAAAATGATGTTTGTGGATGAAGGATCAACAACCCTGACACTGTTTGCAAATGATGTTGTTTGTAAAGTACCTAATATTACATATTGTCATGAGCATAACATTATACATATTTCACATGCAAACATAGTAAGAAGATGATGGGGCATGATTTTCAGAAAGGACTATAAGAAAATAGGTTGCATCTCCTGATGTAAACGCAGGTGTTCAGGTGCTGAAGAGTTCTTAAGCTGCGTCTTTAACATAGTTTCTGAAAACTGTTTGTGGTCACGTTTAACTTTAAAAATCAATCAGTCTCACTAATATTAAATACAAAAATACTATCATTTAGCACCTCTTATTTCAAACATAAATTTAAATTCTCTTTTCGAAAATATAATGAGAAAAGAAAAAGATATTAAAATTTATATCTATTTGAAAAGAGTGTCACTTCTTCAATATTATATATTGGCTGCTTATATTTAATAAACAAAAAACAATAAATAAATAATAAATACAGCTTCTGAAAAAACTATTATGAAAAACTTGGCAGTTTATGAAAGCAGTACATTATAAGATACTTAAAGGCTTTTCCACACAGCAGCAATGACCAGAAACAGTGAAGACTAAGCTCTGGTATCAAGTCTCCTGAGTACAGGACCACAGACACCAAGAGGGAGATCATGCTTTCTTTGAAAATCACAAAATACAAAAGGCCTGTCCAGAAAGTATCTATCCATGTAATATGGAAAATAGAGACATTTGTTGAAGAAGACATAAGATACAAGAAACATTGTATGCAAGACAATGACACCTCAGTCCCCTTCAAAGCAGGCACCTTGGGACCTCACATAGTTTTCTTAATCACCATCAGCTGCCCCACTGTACTTTCCTGAATCTCATTGACGGTCTGAAATCTCTTCCCTTTCAAAGATGATTTTAATTTTGGGAAAAGCCAGAAGTCTCAGGGCACCGAATCTGGGCAGTGCGGGGCCTGAGTCACTTGGGTGATTTGATGTTTCACCAAAAAACTCTGCAGGAGATGTGATGCATGAGCAGGGGCACTGTCATGTTGAAGCTGCCAGTCACCAGTTACCCATAGCTATGGCCTTCTCAATCATCCAAATACTTTCTGCAGAGGAATGTTCAAGGTTAATACAAAATTTGATGCAGATTTGTTGTTCTTATTGCTCATTTTGAATGTGACAGCTACTCAGTACACATGCTCACTCAGCATTGTCTACCGCCCCCACTGATTAGTACAGTGAAGTCATCATTGTTCATGCATACACATTCCAGTCCACTCTCCTTGGCTGCCAGGTTGCAATGATGTCACACAAACCATTCTTTTTATATTAACAATGGTTGGACTTTTTCCAGACAGACCTCATATATAAGGTTCCATATGACAAAGACAATAATTGCACAGATTGTACATGGTACATTATTTTGGTTATTAATTTTATCAATGCTTTTATTTTACCTAAATGTTGGTGTCACTTATATACTTATCTTGGAATTATGTGTTAAGCATTTCCATAGAAGCATCTCTTAAGAACAGATGTAGGGCTTCTGGTCAAGATGGTGACATAGGTAAATGCAGTACTCAAATCTTCCCACAACCATGTCAAAATTACAATGAAACTATGAAACAATCATAATTCAGGACCACCCAAAATCCAGCTGAGTAGTAGTCCTACAACTAATGATATAAAGGGGAAGACACATTAAGACCGGTAGTCAGGCAGAGATGTGGCACAGGTTGGTCCCTTAACCACTTGTGTCAGATAAAAACTGGGAGACATATCTCAGCTACAGAGGTCCCCTCTGAGGAGCAAGGGGTCTAAGCTCCACACCAGGCCCTACAGACCAGGATTCCAGAGCCAGGAAGAGAAGTTCCCATAACTTCTGGCTATAAAAACGAGGTCAGATTGCAGTGGAGGACTTTTTGAGTCCCAGGCACTCCTCTTAAAGGACCCACACATGGACTAACTTGAGGACTCACTTGCTCTGAGCTCCATGCAAAGGCAGTGACTTGAATGGCACGAGGGGCATGTGGAGAGAAACTGAAGTGTCAGGCATCAAGGCAAGAGATGGAGGGGCAGCTTTCTCCCAGATAAAAATGATGGCAGAGGCCATTGTTCCTTTTCTGAGCCCTCCCCCAACAGGGCTAGCAAGGAGGACCCATATCTGAGTTAGTATTTCTGGGCTAACACTCTTCAACCAGACCTAGTAATTCTCTGAGATCACCCCCACCCCTGCCCATCTAACTTGTGGGCCCACCCAAAGTGTTTCCATGGGCTTTTCCATATGAACAGCCTGCCTTGGTTCATGCTCAGACTTTAAAAAAATCTCTCTAACAAATAGCATCTAGCCACAGCATGCCCCATACTTCTTGCTAAGTGGCCCCAGGCCTGGCACTAAGGGCAGTCAGACTTGGTTCAAAGTTTAGCCTCCTCTGGGCACTTCCAAGCCCAGCAAAAGTAGCAGCCATCTGCAGATCACTTTGTAGCTCATGCTGGCTGGCCTCAGGGCAGAACTTGGCCCAGACTTCCCTGGAGGTCCTAGAGCCAGTGCACCTGTGGACAGTTTCAGGCCACATCAAAGCACCACCCAACTACCTCCATAAGCAACACACTCAAGGGGCAAATTCAGTGGGCACTGGAGCCTGCCTGGTCCATGGAGTGGGTTCCTGCACAACTGATCCTCCATGGTGATCACAGCAACTACACCTAATATTTAGAAATAAACACAGGGAATCTGCAAAAATGAGGAGACAAAGAAACATATCTGAAATGAAAGAACAGAGCAAAACTCCAGAAAAGAAACTAAACTAAATAGAGACAAGCAATTTACTAGATATGGAGTTCAAAACACTGGTTATAGGATGCTCAACAAACTTAAGGGAAGAGTAGCTAAACTCAGAGAACTTCAACAGCATTAAAAATATATGGAAACCATAAAAGAGAATCGTTCATAAATGAAGGATACACTAACTGCAGTGAAGACTGATTTATAGGGAATCAACAGTAGGGGAGATGAATCCAAGAATCAAATCAGCGATTCAGAATATAAGGAAGTGAAAGATGCCCAATGAGAACAGCAAAAAGAAAAAAAAGAACTAAAAGAAAAATGAGGATAGTGTAAGGAGCCTCTGGGGTAACTTCAAGCATACCAGCATTTGTATTATGGGAGTGGTGGAAGGAGAAGAGAGAGCGCAAGAAATCGACAACCTATTTGAAAAAATAATGACAGAAAACTTCCCTAATGTGGTGAAGGAATTGGCATACAAGTCAAGGAAGCACAGAGAGTCCCAAACAAGATGAACACAAAGAGGCCCACACCAAGACACATCATAATTAAAATGGCAAAGGTTAAAAACAGAGAGTATCTTAAAAGCAGCAAGAGAAAAGCAGTTAGTAACCCACAAAGAAACTCCCTTGACTATCCATAGACTGCCAGTTGATTTCTCAACAGAAACTTTGCAGACCAGAAGGGATTGGCAAGAAATATGCACAGTAACAAAAAGCAAGGACCTACAACCAAGATTACTCTACTCAGCAAAGCTATCATTTAGAATTGAAAGACATGTAGTGAGCTTCCCAGACAAGAAACGGCTAAAGGAGTTTATCACCACCAAACTAGTATTACATGAAATGTTAAAGGGTCTTCTTTAAGAAGAAGAAGGGAAAGATCCAAACTATAAACATTAAAATGGCACTACATACATATCTATTAACAATTGAATCTAAAATACAAAATAAAACAAACTAGCAGAATAGAAAAAGACTCATAGATGCAGAGAACATTTTGAAAGTTGTCGGATGGAAGGGGGTTTAGGGAGATGGGTGAGAAAGGTGAAGGGATTAAGCAGTAAAAATTGGTAGCTACAGAATAGTCACGGGGCTGTAAAGTACAGCATAGGGAATAGAGTCGATAATATTGTAATAATTATGTGTAGTGTCAGATGGGTACAAGATTTATCAGGATGATCACTTAGTAAATTATATAATGTCTAATCACTGGATTGTACACTTAAAATTAATGTAATATCTTATGTCAACTGTAATTGAAAAATAAAATATGATAGAATAGATCTAGGTCACTTTTGGTAATAAAATTAATTCTATTTTTTGATTTTAAAATTATTTTAATAGAAAACTTATTTTAATATTAATCAAATAGTATACAGAGAATCTGCTCTAGGACTCTGATGTAGGTCATCTAGACAAGTTATCAATATAGATGCTTGCCCTAGGAGGGAAGGACGAAGATAATGTTATATGCAGGAGATACAATATTTATTCTAATAAGCCAGGGGCACAGACTTCTAGTTGTATCTTAACCTGATTTCTCTTCTTTCACAGCATCAGACATTTAGCTGTCACATGAATTTCCAGGATAAAGATTTCACTTCCAGTTTCCCTGCCCCTATTACTAAGTCCTAGTCAATGATATAAGATGGAAGTGTTATGTGGCAGCTTCTGGGAATCTTCCATCATGGACTAGAGGGTACTTCAAGCAACTACAATACACCCTGCAACCAGATTGTTTAGGTTTGAATACTGATCTCCACTCCTAACTTTGCTACATATTGTTATTATCTAATATCTCTACATATCACCTCCCAAATATATAAAGTGGGAATATTATCATGAGCTACCTCATGGCGTTGTTGCAACTATTGAATGAAATCACACATGCAAAGTCCTTGTACAATGGCTGGCATGTATTTAGTGCTTAGTAAATTTAGTTACTGTACTGTAACGGCATGACTTCTCACTTTTGATGGATTTGATATTTTTTAAAATGTTGAAATAGTGCCTTTGAAAGAGTTAGAACATTGATATCCTTCCAGAGCCAAGCCCAGATATGGAAAGAGCAGGTTATTCAAACAAAAATTTATAGTTTACTGTCATCCCTGTAAGTGCTACCAGAAATCTTTGTGATAGAATAATAAGAAATGACAACAGTGCTGGCTGGTGTGGCTCAGTGGACTGAGCACCAGCCTGTGAACTGGAAGGTCACTGGTTCAATTCCAATCAGGGCACATGCCCGCACTGCAGGCCAGGTGCCCAGCTGGAGGCATTGTGAGAGGCAACCTAACGATGTCTCTCTCCCACTCTTCCTCCCTCTTTTCCCCTCACTCTAAAAATAAGTAAATAAAATATTAAAAACAACAACAACAAAAAAGAAATGGCTACAAATTTACAAAATAGTGTTCCTTTAATGTTTTTAATCCCATCCATTTGAATTAGAATGTTTAAGTTAAAAAAACAAAACAAAAACACAAAACGAAAATAAAGCAAAAAACAACCACAACAAACACATTAAGACTTTAAATATATCTACTGTCCAACATTAAAAACCCTGTAATTGGTGAAGGTAAACAATTTCTCTTGTCCCCAACCTTATCTATGTAAGTTCAGCTTAAGAAGTTTTAACATTTGGTCAGCACAGCGAAGTCCCTTCCTCAGGTGTAATCATCAGAAATTGAATTATTTTTAAACTTCTTTCTACGAAAGCTTTTCCTCAGCCAAAATACTTTTGAACACTTACCTGTCTTCCTGGGAAACATATTCCTCTGTTTTCGGACAGCACCCTCCTTAGATTTACCAGAGTTCTTCCAGGGCTTGGTTTTCTGTATCCACCTCAAGCCGCAAATGTGTTACACAATTAGCATGCTAAAGAGCATTCTCTGGCTCTGTCTGGGGTTCTTCATCGAGTTCTCCACTGAGATGCCCCTCCCTATCCTATGCCCAGAGTTTTCAGCTCCTGTGACCTCTCTTCACCATTTTTTGTACTCTGAGAGGTGAGGTCATTCTACAGCTTCCCTGACATACAGAAGCACCTTTTTTTACGCCAGGCTCAGACAGGATTTTTCTGATCACAGTGCACAGCCCTTATTGTGGTCCTGCCATGCCTCTGGGTGTCAGCTTGTGATACAAGGTACCCTCCGTGTCCTAACAACCTCCAGGGCTTTACCAGGGAAATGGATCCTTCCTTCACAATCTGCCACTGCCTCGGCTCTCTTTACTCATCCATATTCTTTTGTCTTCCTACTAAACTAAGATAATAGGATTATTATGGCATCCTTTGCAGTCTTGATATTTTGGGTTAGATAATTCTTTGTGAGAAGTGGAAGGGCTGTCTTGTGCGTTGTCGGAAGTTTAACAGAACCCCTGGTTTCTACCCACTAGATTCCAGTAACACCACCCCACACCACCTTCATGGTGGCAATCAAAAAAGTCTCCGCCTCACTCTTTGAAACATTTAAATATACTAGAAGCTCTCTGACTTTTCTAAAGGACTTTAGTTTTGGAAACAAAAATCGTTAAACACTTGGACAGTACTGGTGTTTTCCATTTACCTGTGAGACAATGATTCCAAATCTGCTTAATTAAATATTGACCGAAATGATGGAATGGAGGAGAGAAAAAGAGGGAATTTTAGGAATAAAATATCAACTAGTTTTTCAAAACTATTATTCTGTCACGTGTATCTGTTGTGCTTGCAAGTCCAGTCTTCTGCATTAATGGGAAAATAAATTATTTTTGGATGGAAGTAGGAAATCAAAATGATTTTCTTCATTGATGTAACTCCCATAGCACATGTAGCATATTACCTTAACATGTTATTTTGCATTAGTTTATGCCTATTATCACATGGGTACAATGTCTGTCTCTTCTCTCTGCACTTTTTTTTTAATGACTTTTCATTCCCAAGGCTTAGCTTCTAAATGGGACTCCTCTAGCATTCTCACTGATCCTAGTCCTCTGACAGTGAATACAGCTGGCCCACCTCATTTGCTACCGTATATCTAAGATAGCACTGCAACTCCACCCTTTCATTGACTGGAGTTGTTATTTTGTCTTACCTTTTCTTTTCCACCTTGTGGGGTTTTCTCTTACCTCAATTATTTCTCTATTGCTACTCTCGCTATCCTCTTTTTATATATTTTAAATATAAATTTTGTGTCTCATTATTTTTTGATATACTTATTTTTGTTTCTATGAGAATCATCTGAGGTTTTCCCAAAGTTCTAAGTCTTGTGTCGTATGGAAATGGTTCTATATTGTATTTCCAGTAAAATAAGTTGTTTTCCCTAAGTTCATACTTCTAAATCCATAGAATAATTTTGCCAAAGAAAACTGTGTTAGGATCATTCCTGACTTTTTCTTTTTATTTCACAACCCACATTCAGTCTGTTAGAGAATTCTGGTGGCTCTGCCTTCAAAACATATCCACAAACCAATGATTCTGGTTTATTCTCTGACAACTCACAGTATCAGATATTGTGGAAATATGTGCTCAATAATATTTATTGAATAAATAAATATACAGATAAAAATAAAAATGTTATTATGCATTAACACTATGCAGTTCACATGCATAATAAGCAACTGCATGTAAAATCAATATCATTGATAATTATGCAAGAATTTATTTTGCCTATAAGAAATAGGGAAAATATAGTCACATGGACCACCATTTCTGCTTGCTAAAAAATGCTGGCAATATTATCAGATAACCAGTCATTCTAGTTATAGCTTCAAATATTTCCTTATCTCTTAATTAAAAAAAATTGAATTCTACACTGGTGAGTTCATCAAATTGGGTAAATGTAGTTATAAAAAGACAATTTGCCAAATTCTTCTCTACGATTATTATCATGTTAAAAAGAAGTGACCATTTTTCCTGTGACTCTATACATTTTCTCAACGTTACTTAATTCTTTTTCCTATTGACTATACATGTTAAATAAAAATCTGAACCAACTGGGGAATTTTTATAAAAATACACTGGTTTCTTTAGGTACCTTAAACTCCACCTCTTTCTTCTTTTTTATTTTTCTTTGCAGAAAACATGGTGCCTAACACTTAGAAGTAAATAAATAATATTTGTTAAAAAAATTTACAAATCTGTACAACATGTGATTAGCCTTCAGGAGGCTTTGATTTTGTTTTCTCTTTTCAATATTTATATGTCAAAGCTGGCACACTGTTGCTTTGAATTATGCAAAACACTTCACTTCAACTTGGGTTGTTTCCTTCTGTACGGTTTTTTGGCCTTTTCGGTGTCATGATCAATTACTCCCAGAGACTCACTCCCATCAGTAACATTCGACCTCATAGTTGCTTTGATCAGAGTATGGTCCAGTTTATCAGATATCCTGGACAGTTGTCTTGTATGTAGAGAATGCAACAGTCAACAATATTAATGAAGTATCAGCTAGGTAAATTTTCTTTAGCTGCATGAGAGTCTTGGCAGATGTTTAAGTACATAAAGTGCTCATTTTATAATCTTCTGTCAGTAGCAATATGAAAATTGCATACAGAATTTATCATCTATTTATCACATCAAATGAGATGGCTTATCATTTTTCCTTAGCTGATGTTATGTGTCTTACTCTCCGCTTTTATTCTCTGCAAAATGAACATTTGTCTCATTAATTCTACTTCTTAGAGACCTAGGCATCTGTTAGATTTCCTTCTACATTCTCCACTCTCAGTAAAAAAATAGTTGATATAAATGTCTACAGTCTCCTTTCCTGTATAAGTTATCAAGGTACTTTTTGCGATCTACAGCTTTATCTAGGCCCTCCTATAAATACCAACCTAAATTACAAACAATTGTTTTCATTCACAGTCACTTTAAAATTTTTATTTTATTTTATTATTATTTTAAGGCAGAGGGGAATGGAGGGAGAAATAGAGGGAGAGAAGCATCAATGTGTGGTTGCCTCTCACACACCCCCTACTGGGGACCTGGCCTGCAACCCAGGCATGTGCCCTGACAGGGGAATTGAACCGGCAACCCTTTGGTTCACAGGCCAACGCACAATCCACTGAGCTACACTGGCCGGGGCCATAGTCACTTTTAGTTAAAATTTCCTTCATATAAATACATATATATATATAGATTTATTAATTAAAAATTAGACTATAAAATAGGCAAATATCATTTAGAATTTAAGATGTGTTAATATTAATTATAGTTTTTAGTTGGTGATGAAATTTAATCAACCAAGGCATTGGAGAGGGAAAAAATATAACTAGAGTTATTTTTCCATATCATTTTGTAAATAGAAATCATTTAGATATGCAAGTATATAAAATATAATCAAAATGTACAATAAGTGCTTTAATAGTACTTTGAAAATTAGTGCCTTCAATAAGTACTGATTATATAAATGGCTTTTTCAAATATTTAAAATAAGGTCCTGTTGGGCATACTCCAAATTCTATTTAATATTACCTGCTTTATTAATAATGTGGAATCTAATCAACAGAAGACAAAATACAAACAGAGGCATGGACACATGGAACAGACTGACAGGTGTAAGAAGGGAGCAGGGTGGGGAGAACTGTATGGAAGAAGGTGAAGGGAGTAGCCAAAGAACATACATGTATAGCCCATGGACACAGGCAACAATGTGGTGATGACCAGAGGGAAGTGGGAGTGGGAGCTGGGAGGAGGGGGGCAAAGGGGTTGGGAAATAGGGAAGTCTGAAAAAGTGTCAACAATAAAAATTAAAAAAAAAGAAAGA
This sequence comes from Mormoops blainvillei, assembly GCA_004026545.1. Taxonomy (NCBI): domain Eukaryota; kingdom Metazoa; phylum Chordata; class Mammalia; order Chiroptera; family Mormoopidae; genus Mormoops; species Mormoops blainvillei. Next base: position 82,511 of record PVJD01006528.1, read on the forward strand.
AAAAGGAAAACATAGACACGGAAATACAGTGACTCTCTCCTAACCCTTTTGAATTTGTTTTTTCAGATTCTTGGGTCTTGCATAACATTAGGTTAATCAATATGAGAGTTGAAATAAAAACCAGAGGGAAAAAACCAAGAGATTCTCAACAAAGAGGAAAATTTTAAAAATTATTGAGATATAAGAATGTGAGGATTGGTATATACAGGGGAACTCACTGAGGTGAAATATGGCTCCAGCAGCAAAGGCATCTAGGAAATGTTGAACTCTTAACTCTCTGTTACCCTCAGACTTGGCTGACAACCCAGAAAACTGGAATGCTGTCCAAAGATAAATGTCATGTCTTCAAGAAGAAGGTTAATGAACATATAGAGTGTGGAAACCTGCGTGATGTAACGTGTTAACTTAGAAATGCATTCTTCTTTCTGGTGGTCTATAAAGACTACCCAACATATGGTTTTACTATTAACCCCCTATAAAAAAGAGACCCTGTCCTAGGAAGAGGATGCATTCATCCTGGCCAGCCACCTCTGGGAGCAGCTGCATTGCCCATTTATGTAAGTTTCTCCTATTAAAGCTCCTATAAATTTAAAAAATAAAATAATGTTCCAAAAAACGCAGCATATGTATAGTGACTAAAATACACAGATACATTTCCTGATGTAGAATATAAAGATCTGGTAAGAAAGAAAAGAATATGGGATTCGATGAGGGTATATGATAGCACAAAGTTTGTTCTTCCCAACAGGGGCCTAATTACATGTTGTTTCCTTAAAGTAAGAATACCTTCCATTAGAAAGGTACTTAAGGAGTAGTTATCTTAAAGCTGAACAATGTTACAGTTAGTATAGTAACCAATCAGAGAAAGAATCAGAAATAAACGTAAAAATTATTTGATAGTGGTTCTTTATTACAATGCTAACAGTGACCTGATGTTACTGGCTAGTTAACACGGTGCTGAATAATACAGCATTTTGATTGCAAATCTCTATTTGCTAAAACAGACACAGTTGCTTATAAAGTCTTTGGCATTCAGTAATTATTTCCTGTGATGATATATATTTAGAGCTTTATTTTTGTTGAAGTGCTTTACACTTCTAATTTTGTTTTTAAAGGACATTATTTTAAAATATTTTAGTGATTACGTTATTAAAGCTATTTCAGTTTGGGTTTTTTTGACATAATTGACAGTAAATGTTTAAGTAGCAGGGATGAAATAAGATAATTTAATCTAAATAAATGTGAAATTGATTAAAATCTATATCAATAAACTTAAATTGTCCAAATGATTCAGAGAAAAACTGAATTGCTGTCAGAAAAAGTTTGGTTATCATTTGGTTCATTTGTAAAATTTTATTGAAATTACTGTTTTTACATCAGCTATACATAAGCATTTAAAATATCATGCTCATAAAGCTAAATTTGCTGCCCTGGTGTTGTCACTTCATACACTTTTGGAGACTACTTTAGTAGAAATTTGGTTATCTTTATATTTTAAAATGAAAGAGGAATATGTAATTAGCATTCTACATAATTCAAAGAGAAGACAGAAAAATATTTTAATAGCATCGATAAGATAGTTTTAAAATATTTAATAAATATAAAGACCAAAAGATACATTGCATAATTCATTTTTCTTTTTCTTCATGCTTCAGCTTTTAGTCTTTTACGCCTAAAACAGAATGCTGTGTCTGGTACAGGAAAAAATTTATTTTCTATGAAAGCTTTGCTTAAAAGTGAATTTTTCCCATACATTGTTTGACTTTTCTTATTAACTGTGTTAAATTATTTGGATTTTGACACCTGTTTTTACAATCTGAAGGTAATTGGTAATAGATTCTGGAACACAGTAATGAAAGGGAAAATTATGTATTATATAGTATTTCTTAGTCACAGATCTATCATGTAACCTACTACAAACACACTTTCCTGAAGTGTTAGTTGTGGCAGGTGGGGTGGGGGAAGTGGGAGACTCAGTTATAAGCTTTAAGATTGGCTAGAAAAGTGTTTTGTAGTGTATCTGTGTATATTTGTGTGTATGTGTGTGTGTGTTAAAATTTGGCTCCAAGTCAGTTCTATAAGTTTTCTTACATAAAAAGAGGGATCCAACAGGTTGGCTGTAAGACATAAAGCCACATACTTCCAGGCAAGAAGAAAAAGTAAATGTTAAGTGATGTGAATGTTGAAAGAAGGATTTATTTCTTTAGTGGCTTTTCAATAAGCAGACTACTTAAGTGTTATTCTGACAGATACATGTATATGACATTACTGAAATACTGACCTTTTATACTGTTAGCCAGGAAATATTGCTATGATCTCTTGAATAGTAAAGAAAAGCTGCCCGATTAACCATGAAGTTCAAGTTTTGTAAACTTGAATTTTTGTTATGAAACTGTATTGAGTGGTTCAGAGCCTGGGTCTAGAATCAGAAAACCCAAACTCTAATCGACTCTCTGAAAATTGATAGCTATATAATTTTTTTGGAGATGAGTCAGTTCACATGACTTTGCTTTTAAGTATTAGCCAGTTTTAAAACTTATATATTAGATTTACAATAAAACACCCTTTGATAATTCTACAATCAGGGAAGTAAGCCTCCTTTTGAAAATTAAAATTAAAAATATACCTATTTTCTACTTATGGTAATTTGCATGTACAAATTCTCACAGTAATGGCAGAATTATTTGTCATGGAACCAATTTATGCACCATCAAAAGCTAGGAAAGCAAAAAAAAAAAAACTTTAAAATAAACAAAAAACACCTGTTTCAAGTAACCAGTGAGCAAACAAGCCACCCAGATATGTAAGGGCACAAATCCCGTCGAAAACTAAAAGCCTCTAGATAAGCTTGAAGTTTTTTCAAAGATTTTCCACTTTGAGGTGTTTTTTGATTTGTTACTAAGATTGTGTACAGAGAGCTAGAGTCAAATAAACACATAAATACATTAACTAAGACACTAGAGAGTGTAGATTTTAGTAATTTTATAAAACTGGGTGACAAAATTTGGATTTCAGAGATTAACAAAGAGGGACCCTTATACATGCATATTTCTAGGAAGGAAGGACTTTAGAAACACTATTACCAAAAAGGTTAGTACAAAAGCACAGACTAGCAAACTCTCACAGAGAAAGAAGTTTAGTTTCAAACTACCTACATCCCATATTGTGTTAAATTTATGTGCAACTATTCTAATTTCCTATCATGAACAAAAGGAAACCCTTCCTTTTTAGAAGACAATACCAGACAAGACAGATCTTCAAATCACTCCTGTAAAGTTTTCCATACAAAGTCAGGAATTCAATAAAACAAATGAGAAATCTTATAAAAATTAGATAAAATGCTCAAAACCTAAGTGAAAAATCAAAAACAGACACATAGAAACAGATATATGTGATCTAGAAATTGGAGTAGTAAAAGATTTTAAGTATTTTGATAATCATTTGAGATAATGATGAGTAATTTCTCCAGGTATGGCAATCTATGAGAAAAGACAGTCAGGTGAAATTCTATAATGTGAAAATACAATGAATGAAACTAAGATATAACAGTTAAATTTAACAGTAGATCAGGCGTAGCACAACACAGAGTTGGTGAACTGGGAGACGAGGAATACAGATTTTTTTTTTACTAAACCTTGGAGAAAGAGACAATTCAGGAAAGACCATAATAAACATATGAAGAACAGTGAAAAATGAAAAATAGTTAATTTGTGGATGAAGAGAGAGACACGAGAGAGTCAAGGGCAAAATTTGCAGACACATGCACAGACACACGCACAAACATACACACATATACACAGACCTTCAAGGGAGCAACTGTAAGTCTAAAAATCTCCAAGCTGGGGAAAATTATGAAACACTGCTAAATAGCCTATGCATAAAATATGAAAATTAGAAAAATTAAACTGAATGATAAAAAATATAACATTTTAAAACATGGACTATAATAGAAGCTATAAATTGGGAAATAATACATAGTCTTAACTACATGCATTTAAAAAAAAGAAAAGGCTGGAAGTCAATATATTTGACATAGAGAACAGAAATAAAATTAAGCCCAAGGGTAATAGAAAGGGAATAATAAAAGCAGGCAAAAACTTAATTACGTATAAAATATACTTATAAAGAGAAAATCAGCAAAGGTAAAAAGTGATTATTTTAACAGACTGAAAATTTTGATAGGACTGGCAAGATCTATCAATGAAAACATTGAAAAAGGAAAAAAAGTATGAACAATAAAGTTAAAAATAAAATATAATTCATTTTATGGCAATAAAATTGAAATTTTAGAAAATGATTAAGAGATTTCTATAAAGAACCACACACCTTACTAATTTTGACACTGGGCAAATACAGATATCTGTTAAATAATTAGATTCAATAGCAAAAGCTTTCTCATAAAGAAAATCAAGGTTTAGGTAGTTCACTTGCATTTTTTTTCAGATTTAGGAATCACAGCTTATTTTTTCTCTCTACCTTCTGGAATTTAAACATAATACATTGTTTGTTGTTCTGATATTAATATAATCCTCTGCTAAATAATTTTCAATCATTTAGAACAGAAATACAAAGACTAACTTCAAACAGTAGATTTACTTTCTGATTGTGACTATTATTTTTATTACCCTGACATACTTTTTCATAAATAAGTAGAAAAATGTAATACTCTTTTCTTGGTGACATTCTATATATCATTCATTGTACATGAAGAGGTTTTTATCCTGGCTACTTTATGAAGATGTCTTTTACTCTTTGAAGTGCCAGCATCTGGCATGTGTGAACTTCTTCCTTTGTTGAATAAGCTCTAATTCAATAATACCAAGAGTATTATTGAGATTAGATTAAAAAAATCTGTATTTCTCATCTCCCAGTTCACCAATTCTGTGTTGTGCTACACCTAATCTACTGTTAATTTTAACTATTATATCTTAGTTTCATTCATTGTATTTTTACATTATAGAATTTCACCTGACTGTCTTTTCTCATAGATTTCTCATAATACCAAGAGAAAACACCAAGAGTATGTGAGTGATTGACCTTTAAACAAGCTTTACCTTTTATTGGAATTTTTAAGTCTCTGTGGCTGAGCTTCTAACAAAGGACTTATTTTCTTTTATAAATTATCATATAAGATTTAGCTTTTGAATTTTCAAATAATGTTACTTTGCTTATATTAAAATATCATACTAAGATATACTTTGAGTGCCCTGACAGTTACATCACTACTTAATCACCATGTCGATACTATGGGATATAGTTTTGATCAGTCCTAGTTGTATAAAAAAACAAATTGAAAAAATTCTATATCTCTTTGTATTTTATGTATAACATCTATTATGTATCCTTTTAGACAAATCAGTTCCCTACTGTGTCCCAGGTTTCTGTCAATAAAACACAGGGTTTCGGCTAATAGCCTGGTGAGCTTCTTTCGTTGCTGTCATTCTGTGCTGTGTGTCCTCCACGAGGACAGAATTATTCCCAAGGGCGTGACAATCGCTTCTTTGGGATGCGGCATCTTTGACATTATAATATAATATAATATAATATAATATAATATAATATATATTATATTATATTATATTATATTATATTATATTATAAATTATATTATATTATAAATTATATTATATTATAATCTGATATACGGTAAGTCTATGGTTTTTAAACCTCCATGGAAGGAGAGGAGAGATTAAGCACAGTATGTCCACGGAAGGCTCCTTAGGAGGTGACAATGCATTTTTTTTAAGGTTGAGAAACACCTCTCAATTCATTTATACACCTCAATTCATGGGCTCAGGTGAAATCATTTTGACAACTCCTACCTTTCTCCCATTTATACCATATAATATTTATGTGGGTTTAAGTAGATATTGTTTGTATCTTTCAGTCCTATTTTTGAAGCCATTTTGTTTCCAAGAAATGAATTAAACCTTAAAGAATATTCCCTTGGGAATACATTTATAAAATGTAGAGAAAATGTCCTTACTTCATAATAAGTATTCTTTCTGTGCTGAGGTTTAGTAAATTATGTTAGTTCTGAATTATAAGACATGATTTTAAGACAGAGCATGGTTTAAGTTATTACCTGGATATTTAGAAACGGTGTCTTCTATTTTTCAAATATTAGATGCAAAGTATCCCTATAAATTTAGTGTTCTTTCTTACCAAGTTTAAATCCATCATTTTGGAGACAAAATAAGCATATGTGTTTGTTTAAATAGTATTAGCACAGAAAAAATTTAATTAATTTTTCCTTTACTTTTTATGAGGCAAATAAAAAAATTAAATAAAAAGCAAAGTAAATATAGCAAGGGACCCAGGATAACAACAGATTTATTATTGAATGTAATCAGTTGTCACAAAGGCTTAAAGAGGTTATACTCTTAAAGAGTTTATATTTTAAACCAGAGAAAAAGTTAGGTTTTAAAATCACAAAGTTATTATTAGTGTGGCTCTCAAGAGCACAAAAGAGTGGATCAGCCTCTATGGGCTTCAGACTACAGCCTGCAGACGCTAAGTTGGCGGCCCATGCCGACCATGGCTTCTCTGGCTGCGCAGGGAGGGGGCGCTGAGGGAAGCGCTCACACTGATTGCTGCAGCTTACTGGCCAAATGGGAATTTCCTACAAACCCAATTTATCAGTGGTTCATATAGGTAATCTTTTCTGAATCTTAGGCTAATAAACAAAAATGGCTGAGGTGCAGTTAATTAAGTGAATAATTAATTTAATTTCTCATTACATTGTAATTACGATGATATTTTACACGTACACATGCACACACGCACACAGGTACAAAATACCCAATATAAATACATGATAAGTATGTCGGGCAGAATAATGTCCCCCAAAGATATATATATTCAAACCCTCTGAACCTGTGAATATATCGTATTACATAACAATGAAGATAATTCCCCTTGCGAATGAAATTGAGGTTGCTAATCATTTGACCTTAAAATAGATTACCGTGGATTATCCTGTGGGCTCAATGTAATTTCAGGGGTCCACAATTGGGGAACCAGCAGCCAAAAGAGCTAGAACTGGTGAGATAGGGTCTTGAGACTCAACTGACCCATAGGCTTGAAGGCTTTGAAGATAGAAAGGGACTACAAACAACTGTGGGCAGCCTCCAGAAGCTAGAAGAGACCGGAAAACTGATTCTCTTTTACACCCTCCAGAAAGGAACATAACCTTGCCAGTTAATTTTACCCCAGTGAGATCATTGTGGATATGTGTGCTCCAGAAAAATGAAAATAAATTTGTTTTAATCCTGTAGTTTTGTGGTAATTTTTTACAGCTACAATAGGAAACTAATATAGATTGATAGATTTTTTAAAAGAAATGTTTTGTAGTAATCTTATTATCAGAAGTGAAGCATGAATTCATGACGGTACCCTTCTTCAAGGGCTGACCATATATATGGTTTAGCTCACTAATGTATCTTCAACATGAATTTTGTATATCAGAAATAAATATGGGAAACTTGATAATTTTTAAATCATGTGGTTGTGGGCATTTCTAAGGCAAATTAGCCCTTCTTTAGAATATTGTTCTTACTTTGCAAATGTGTAATGGTTTAAATATATATATTTATATATTATATATATGTTAGACACTTAAAATTTACCAATTGCTGCTATTTTTGTTATATTTTGGTTAAATAGGGCTATTATGAAAAGGAAATATTATTTTTGGGTACATCTCTTTGTGTAAAGAGGACAATTTACACATAACATAAGATAAACTTCTCTTTTATTTGTCCTTCCTTATAAAGAAATGTTGATGTTAGCAATTTTTAAACAGTGAAACATCAATTATCCTTAATGTATATATACCACCACAAATGCTCTTCTATCAGAAAACCTCAAGGAAAAGAGAACATATTGTACTGGTACAGTGCTCAAAGCTACACAACCACTGAGATGTAAAAAGTTATCTAATGACAGTTTGTATTTTAAAATGAAAATACTGTTATACAGAGAAAATACAAAAGAAACCTAAGCACTACAAAATCTTAGATATTTTTTCCATTTCTGTAAAATGAAATTAAATTAACATTCCTAGCTCCATCTAGTATTTTGAAGCCTGTTTTTATTGTACATGATGGAAGGACATTTTGTGGTTACGAGCATGCCAAATACTGAAAGGCATTACTCTGATAGACTCAGCAATTCTTGGAGCTGGAAGGATTTTGAAAGTCATCAAATCCATACATACTCAGTCAAATTCAAGAATATATTGAACAAACCATTAAAATTTATAGCATTCTTCATTTGTCAGGATATTAGAGATCTCATACATTAATGCTATGACATAAGTCCTTTTAGTTTGTCTATTTATTTTGAGTTGAAGTAAACAGTACTAGATTGTTGTTTTGCTTTGTTTTTCATAATAAAATTTTATGAGCTTGAAAACTATTTTAAAGCTTGCCATTTTCTGTCTCATTTCTAATTAGATAAGAGGGATACTGTTATTCTCATTCCTTACGTTACTGTTCAACACCTGACTTTTCCCATCATAGCCTTCAAGTTTACTCCAACTTTCTAAATATATTGAGAACAATTTTCTTAATTTATTGTAATGGCCAAACATCTGTTTGTGTTCTCATGAATATCAGTACTTTTCAATGAATGCGATATAATTCTGCCCTCCCTGAACTCATTTGATATTGAACATCCAAGTGTAACAAAACTATGATCTAATGAAGATGACAAAAAGAAATTTAGGTTGATGAATTTAATCATTCATGTTCATTTCTAGAAGGGGTAAAACCTGCTTGCTTTCTTTTATCAGAAATTGAATTATCGCAGATGAATTTTCCTGTGCTTGACTTTCTTGGGGATATTTTTTAAAGTTAATTTTAAAGTCAACAAAATAATCAACCCTCCTTAAGCATACCTTAGTTGGACGGATCAGGAAACAGGTATATCTCACTTTGAAAATGTTGCAGTATTATCATTCAAACAACCTATGCAAATGTTTTTTCAAAGGAAAAACAATATAAGTCTTTCTGTTTAGGCAATCTGAGAAACAGAAAATGGAGGTGGGGGAGGAGGTATTATAAATTGGAAAAAAATGTGTGAAACCTCTTTTGTGTCCTGAAACCTGGGGCTAAAGATGTCTGTCTCCTAAAGAAAGTTGTTATCAATTCTGCTTTAATGTGGATATACTCGTATATGATACAGGTTTTTTAAAAGAAAGTTATGGGTGGAATTCAAAATATATGGAAGAATAAAAGTAGAAAATGGTCTCTATTAATATTTCTCCCTTTCTTGTCCATTTGAAAATATGGCACAAAAAATTAATATATGTGTGTGCATGCATGCACGTGTGTGTGAAGTAAAATGTATTACATATATATGCATTTTTTTTTTACAAAAATGAATTTTGACACCTGGCATAAAGGTCATAATATTCACCTTTATTCAGGTAAAGTGATAAACACCAGTGTCTTTTTTTCCCCCTTTATCCCCTCCACTCTGCACCCCATTTCATCATCCCCACACCTCTTAGTCCATGTCCATGGGCTGCACACACCAGTTCTTTGGTTCAATTTCCCAAACTACTCCCAGCCTCCCCTGACCACTTTTTTGTTTGTTTGTTTTTGTCAACATTTTCCTGCCACCACTTTCCCCAGGCCCATCCACCCCAACTCCCACCCTCAAACCTTCCCCTGTTTGGCTTTGTCAATGGGTCCTTTATGCATGTTCCTTGATGCCACTTCCCCTCCCTTTTCCCTGTCATCGCCCTCCCTCCTCCCCCCTGGTTACTGTCAGTTTGTTTTTTATTTCAATGTGGTTGGTTATATTTTGCTTGCTTGTTTATTTGGTTGATTAGGTTCCAGTTATAGGTGAGATCATATGGTATCTGTCTTTCATCACCTGGCTTATTTCACTTAGCATAATGCACTCCAGTTCCATCCATGCTGTTGCAAAGGGTAGTAGCTCCTTCTTCCCTTCTTCTGCATAGTATTCCATTGTGTAAATGTACCACAGTTTTTTGATCCACTCATTTACTGCTGGGCACTTAGGTTGCTTCCAATTCTTGGCTATTGTAAATTGTGCTGCTATGAACATTGGGGTGCATAGGCTCCTTTGAATTGGTTTTTCAGGATTCTTAAGGTATAATTCCAACAGTGGAATTGCTGGGTCAAAAGACAGATCCACATTTAGTTTTTTGAGGAAATTCCAAACTATTTTCCACAGTGACTGCACCAGTCTGCATTCCCACCAACAGTGTACTAGGGTTCCCTCTTCTCCATGTCTTCGCCAGTACTAGTTCTTTGTTGATTTGTTTATGATGGCCATTTTGACTGGTGTGAAGTGGCATCTCATTGGGGTTTTAATTTGCCTCTTTCTGATGGCTAGTGATGCTGAGCATCCTTTCATGTGCCTCTGGGACTTATGTACATCTTCCTTGGAGAAGTATCTTTTTAGTCCCTTTGACCATTTCTTAATTGGACTATTTGTCTTTCTCAAGTGGAGTTGTGTGAGTTCTTTATATATTTTGGAGATCAAAGCCTTGTCGGAAGTATCATTGGCAAATATATTTTCCCATACAGTTGGCTCCCTTTTCATTTTGCTGATGTTTTCTTTAGCTGTGCAGTAGCTTCTTATTTTAATGAAGTCCCATTTGTTTATTCTTTCCTTTATGACCCTTGCTGTAGGGGACATATCACTGAAAATATTGGTGTATGAAATATCTAAGATTTTCATGCCTATGTTCTCCTCTAGGACTTTTATGTTGTCATGACTTAAATATAAGTATTTTATCCATCTTGAGTTTATTTTTGCATGTGGTGTATTTTGGTGGTCGAATTTCATTTTCTTGCATGTAACTGTTCAGATCTCCCAACACCATTTGTTGAAGAGGCTATTTTTACTCCATTTTATGCTTCTGCCCACTTTGTTGAATATTAACTGACCATAGAGACATGGGTTTATTTCAGGGCTCTCTATTCTGTTCTGTTGATCTATGTGTCTATTCTTATGCCAGTACCAGGCTACTTTGATTACAGTGGCCTTACAGTTTCATGTCAGGTATTGTGATCCCTTTTGCTTTGTTCTTCTTTCTCAGAATTGCTGCAGCTATTCAGGGTCATTTATGGTTCCATATAAATTTTTGAAATGTTCTATATCTGTGAAATATGTCATTGGTATTTTAATAGGGATTGCATTGAATCTATAAATTGCTTTGTGTAGTATAGACATTTTGATGATGTTAATTCTGACAATCCATGAACATGGAATATACTTTCATTTATTTGTCTTCCTTAATTTCTTTCTTCAGGGTTGTGTAGTTTTCTGAATACAGATCTTTATTCTCCTTGGTTCGGTTTATTCCTAGGTACTTTATTTTTATTGTTGCTATAGTAAATGGGATTTTTTCCCTGATTTCTGATTCTGATATTTCATTGTTGGTGTAAAAAAATGCCTTCAATTTTTGAATATTGACTTTGTATCCTGCTGTTTTGCCAAATTTACTTATTAAGTTGAGTAGTTTTTTGGTGAAGTCTACCAGGTTTTCTATATACACTATCATTTCCTCTGCCAACATTGATGGTTTTACTTCCTCCTTTCCAAGTTGGATGCCTTTTATTTCTTTTTCTTGCCTTATGGTTATGGCTAGGACTTCTCATATATGTTGAATAGAAGTGGTGAAAGCTGACATCCTTATCTTGTTCCTGATCCTAGTGGGAAAGCTTTTAGTTTTTGCCCATTGAGCATAATATTGGACATAGGTTCTCATATATAACCTTTATTATGTTGCGGTGTGCCCCCTTTATTTGCACTTTGCTGAGTGTTTTTGTCATAAATGGGTGCTGTACCTTATCAAATACTTTTTCTGCATTTATTGATATGATCATGTGATTTTTGTCTTTCCTTTTGTTTATGTGATATATTACATTTATTGATTTGTGAATATTGTACCATCCTTGCACCGCTGGGATGAATCCCATTTTATCATGGTGTATGATCTTTTTAATACAATTGCTGGATGCAGTTTGCCAATGTTTTGTTGAGGATTTTAGCGTCTATGCTCACCCACAATATTGGTCTGTAGTTTTCTTTCATTATTGTGTCTTTATCTGGTTTTGGGATTAGGGTGATGCTGGTCTCATAGAAAGAGTTTGGGAGTCTTCCCCCTTGGGTTTTTTGGAATAGTCTGTGAAGGACAGTGCTGAAACGTTTCATAAAATTCTCCTGTGAAACTGTCTGGTCCAGGGTTTTTGTGTGCCTGGAGTTTTTTGATTTCTGCTTCAATTTTAGCATCTGTTATTAGTCTATTCAGGCTTTCTGCTTCTTCTTCATTCAGTTTTGGAAGATTATATTTTTCCAGAAATTTGTACATTTCACCCAGGTTATCAAATTTCTTGGCATATAGTTGTTTGTAGTAATTTCTTACAATACTTTGTATTTCTGTGGTATCAGTTGTAATTTCTCCTCTTTCACTGCTGATTTTTTTATGTGCTTCCTCTCCCTTTTTTTCTTGATGAGTCTGCTTAAAGGCTTGTTGATTTTGTTTATCTTTTCAATGAACCAACTCCTGGATTTATTGATCTTTTGAATTGTTCTTTTAGTCTCTAGGTCATTCAATTCTGCTCTCATCTTGATTATTTCCTTCCTTCTGCTCACTCTGGGCTTTTTTTGTTGTTGTTTCTCTAGTTCTTATAGATGTTGTGTTAGGTTATTTATTTGAAATGTTTCTGTCGTTTTCAGGTAGGCCTGTATTGCCATGAACTTCCCTCTCAGGACTGCCTTTGCTGTGTCCCATGGGTTTTGGACTGTTGTGTGTTCATTTTCATGTGTTTACAGAAACTTTTTAAATTCTTCTTTGATCTCTTTATTGACCCATTCATTGTTTAATAGCATGTTATCCATTCTCCATGAGTCTGAATGTTTTTGAATCTTTTCCTTAAGGTTGGTTTCTAATTTTAAGACCTTGTGGCCTGAGAAAATGCTTGATATGATTTCAATTTTCTTAAAATTGTTGAGGCTTCTTTTGTGTTCTTTCATGTGGACTATCTTTGGAAATGTTCCATGTTCCTTTGAAAAGAATGGGTAGTTTGCTTCTTTGGGATGAAAGGTTCTATATATATCAGATAAATCCATTTGATCTAATGTGTCAATCAGTTCTGTAATATCCTTTTTGATATTTTGTGTGGATGATCTCTCTATTGTTGACAGTGGGGTATTAAAATCCCCTCCTATAAGTGTGTTGCTGTCTATACCTTTCCTGAAGTCCTCCAGGATTTTCCTTACACATTTGGGTGCTCCTATGTTGGGTGCATATAGGTTTACAATGTTAATATCTTCTTGATGGATTCTTCCTTTGAGTATTATGAAGTGTCCTTCTGGGTCTCTATTTATGGCCTTTGTTTTGAAGTTTATTTTGTCTGATATTAGTATTGCTACCCCAGCTTTATTTCCTGTCCATTTGCTTGGAACATTTTTTTCAACCCTTTAATTTCAGTCTGTGTAGGTCTTTTTTTCTGAGGTGGGTCTCTTCGAGGCAGCATATGTGAGGGTTGTGTTTTTTATCCATTCAGCTACTCTATGTCTTTTAATTGGAGCATTTAAACTATTTACATTTAAGGTTATTATTGATAGGTACTTATTCATTTTTTCCCTTTGTACTTGTGTTCCTTTCTCTATTACTCTTCCTCTTCATCTTCTAAAAGTAGTCTCTTTAACATATCTTGTAATGTTGGTTTGGTAGAGATATTTTCTTTTAGCCTTCTTTTGTCTTGGAGACTCCTTTTTTCTCCTTCCATTTTCATTGAGAGTCTTGCTGAGTAGAGTAGTCTTGGTTGCAGGCCTTTGCTTTTCAATACTTAGAAAATTTCTTGCCATTCCCTTTTGGTTTGCAGTGTTTTTGTGGAGAAGTCAGCTGCTAGCTGTATTGGGGCTCCCTTGTATGTGACTTCCTGTTTCTCCCTTTAAGATTCTCTCTTTGTCTTTGATATCTGCCATTTTAATTATGATGTGTCTTGGTGTGGGTCTCTTTGGGTTCCTCTTGATTGGGACCCTCCATGCTTCCTGGACTTGTGTGACTTTTTCTTTCCTCAAATTAAGGAAGTTTTCCATCATATCTTTTCCAAACAGGTGTTCTATACCTTGCTCCTATTTCTCCTTCTGGTGTCCCTATTATATGGATATTATTACATTTCATATTGTCCTGCATTTCCCTTAACACCTCTTTGGTTTTTTTTTTTTTAGCCTTTTTAAATTTTCTTGCTCTTTCTGGGAGTGTTTTTATTCCATGTCCTCCAACTGTCTCAGTCCTCTGCTTCATCTAGCCTGCTTTTGGTTCCTTCTACTGTGTTCTTCAATTCAGAAATCATATTCTTTATTTCCTTTTGGTTCTTATTGATAGTTTCTACATCCTTTTCATGCTGATACATTTTGCAGTAAGTTCCTCTAGTTTCCCTGTAGTTTTCTGTAATTCTCACTGAGCTCATTGAGTTCATTGAGCTCCCTTATAACCATTGTTTTGAACT
>PVJD01006529.1:0-96933 GCA_004026545.1 Mormoops blainvillei
TCTAATAGTAAGTTGTTGTGATTTTAAAGCAAATTTAAATCAAATTATGGATCAGTAATGAAAGATTATCATTGGGTAAAATTTACTAAAACCTGTATTAGAAGTACAGGGTTAGTGCTGTGATACTAAACCTTCTAATATGGAGCTGGAGGGTTTATCCAAAAAGTTCAAGGTGCAAATATAATAACACCTGAGTTGCCTGTTTCCAAAAAATAGTAAGATAATACACAATCTCCCCACTGTCTATACTAATCATTTCTTGTTATGAACGAAATTCCCATAGTGCTTATTAATGTCCTGAAGAAAAAATTAATCTAGCTCAATTCTATCTTAATATAAGTTATAGTGAAGTAGAATTAACTACTTAAAAAAAAAAAGTTGGCCATAGTAAATCATCCCCAGGCCAAGAACTGTCTCATGCTGTCCCTGTTTCAGTGTGGTCGTGGCTCATCTCCCTGGGGCATGGCTCTTGAGGGTAGAATTCTTACTCACCATTGTTATCTTGCTGGATGAGATCTGAGTCCAACCAGCCATGCTACCAAAAACTAAAGGAGAAAGGTCAGTCTCATTTGAATTTCATCTGTCAGTTCCCTTTATCATAAGCATGAGAGGGCAGGGATTGGGTTTTACCAAGCTTAATAAAATAAACATCAACAGTGCAGACAAAACCCAAGGAGGGTCATTAATGTCAGAGTGTGACTAGTAGTAGAGTTTAGGTTTCTTCAGCAGTGAATGAAAGTAGAACAAATGGCTCAGTCCTTCAAAAATTACCATGTTAGCATGATTAAAATGGATAATTACAACTGTAATGAAAATATTTCACATATGTATTAATAATTTAGAATTTGTTGTGTAGTTACAATTTCTTCAGTTCATTCTGCTTTTCAAAATTTGACATAAAGAGAGCTCATTAAGATTAAAAATGGCTAGAAAAATAGCATGGAGAATTTTAGTCTTTGTGACCTCTGCTTTCTCTTGGAACTGACTATGTGGCTGTATGTAATCACTTGCAACAGAGAACCTGGCTCTATTCTTTGGGGAAAACAATATGTAAATATTGGAAAAAATTTGAGACTGAATGCTTGAGAGGTTTCTCAGGCTCCTGATACTCAGAAGTCTTAGTTTCTGTTGGGTAAATATTGAAATAATTCCAGCTATTTTTGCATTAGAATTTAAAATGAGGATATGATGAATAAAAATGTAATTTTTTGTGATTAATATAGCACTGAGATGTACAAACTTGTCCTACAAAAAATAGCAAATAGAGATAGGAAAAATAGGGGAAGAGGTGACATGAATCTGTAGGATAAGACTTTTTTTTTAAACAACAGTGACTACAAATATTGCAAATGGAAAAGAATTATAATAAACATTACAAGTAAACTCCAGATTATCAAAACTGGTGGCTTCAATATAGGAATGTATATAAAATGTCAAAATGACTAAATATACAGAAGGATATTAACCAAGGGTATAAAATAAGCCTTCTCAATTCAAAAGCCATTATGCTAGGTCCTATTTAGTTCTTCAGTTTAATGTTTACTTTGAAATCAAACTAAAGAAATATAACTTCCAAACCATTATAATAAAAATGAGATGGTTATCCCCTGCATCTTGATAGAGATTAGAAATCAGACTAAATTTGTGTTAGTATTTAAAATTATATATGTTAACATTGTTTTTGTTGATCTTTTACATTAAAATTGAAATAGTTAAGGTCAAGTAATTAACTTTTAAAATGAAAATAGAGCACTTCCAGGAATATTCAGGGATTCAGTCTGCTCATATCATCAAAGTTAAGTGTGGTCATGTTATCTACTTGGCCTACAAGTGGAACAGACATGTGTTTCTCCTCTCTGGGGGCATTTCAGAGCTGGCGTGTGGTTCTTTACCCTTCCCCTCCATCAGTGATCCTGGATTGGCAACGTGGAGGACAGGTGCCTTGGAGAATCAGGAGACCTCCTGTGGACTTTATGTGAGGAAGAAATAATCATTTAATGTGATCAGCAAATGAGATTCAGGATGTTTTTTGTTACTATAGCACAAACTAGCTTATCTGTATTTATACACAGTTAAATATTTAATATTTTAAAAAACATTTTGATGTCAAATTATATAACAAGTATAATGATGAAGATACATGAGATAATGTATAACAGTACATAGGCAATAATAAATTTTAAGAAATAGTACATACTTTCCTCCCGTAAGTATTGATGTATGTTTGATAGAGGTTTAATTTTGGGATATTTTATATCTTTTTAATATGAGGGGAAACTCAAAAAAACCCAACAACCCAGCATTATTTCCTGGAGGGCAGGCCCCTTGTGTTCAGGCGTCCCCCGCCAGGTGAGAGTTCTAGGAGCCCATCTGTATCAGTGCGCCAGCTGGAGGTTGCGTGCTACTCATAGTACAACTGTTTCTTGACAAATAAAAAAGAAAAGCTAGGAACAAAGTTTGTCACTTGAATAATTTTTCAGTTCATGGACTAAAACTTGTTGCAAGCATTTTCAAATGCCTAAAGTGTGGCAAGAATTTACTAATGGTCACTGATTCTCAAGTATCAGCTACAATCTCAAGACAATTTTTAAAAACTCTAGAATTTAGTTTACTAGACACATGAGAAAGCAAAAAAAAAAAATTCAGATTGCAACTTTGAATT
Source organism: Mormoops blainvillei (assembly GCA_004026545.1). Classification (NCBI taxonomy): domain Eukaryota; kingdom Metazoa; phylum Chordata; class Mammalia; order Chiroptera; family Mormoopidae; genus Mormoops; species Mormoops blainvillei. The sequence continues at coordinate 2,663 of PVJD01006529.1, forward strand.
TTACTGCTACCCAATTCCTTTTGCAAATGAAGGAGGCCCCTACTACAAGCCAGATAGTACTGAGCTAAATAGTTAAAGAAACTGGCTCAAGTATAAAACTAATATCATGTCCTTTCCTGTATCACATAATTATTCACCCTCAGCTTTTTCTCATCATCCTCCATAAAAACTTCCTTTAAATTTTACGTGATGGCACCACCTTTCCCCTGCCATTCTATCTTTACCAGGGCAAATGTTTTTAAGCACTGAGATGGGGGATCATCTACATAGTTCTCCATAGTTCTCCATTTCTTCATCATTGACTTGGGTGAATCTTATGATGTTTGTACAGAACTTTTTTTCATAGAGCCTTGTAAATATCTATTCTCCATTTAACAAAAACTTCAAATAGAAAATATGAATTTCCAAAGTACCGAGTAAAGAAATGAGTTAAATATAATCACTAATAGTAAGGCTGACAGTCTTCTTGGGGCGGGGAAGTCAACTAAACAAATTACAATGGGACATGACAAGTCCCATTATGAAGATATGTATAAGATGATTATTTAACTTAGAGAAAAATCATCTAATAAGTTTGGGCAGTGAATAAAATTTCCCGGATGCAACAGTACACTTCCAAAGTCCTGAAAATCAAACAGATACTAATCACATAGAGGGGTATATGGATGGAGGAATCAGATGGGTTAGAAAGATGGAGGGAGAGCTTGCTCATCAGAGAGCAGTATTATGTAAAGGTCTTTCACATGAAAGATCAGAATATTTAGGGAACTCTAAAGAGCAGTAAAGCAAGACAAAGGGGTGAAGGTGAGGTCATTGGCAGGAGAGCAAGCTGGAGAGGTAGGCAAAATTTAGATTATGAACAATATTGTGTGTCATGAAAAGGTACTCCAATTCTTACCCCATGTTATTTTGTAAAATGTTTTCATATAATAAATGTTATTAAATGATAAATTATTTATTAAAATTCATATATAGCAATATGGATAAATTGAACTCAGCCTAGTAGTTACTCATTATAAGATATTTTTCAGTCAGTATCTCGTAAATACTTTTGCTGAAAAGGAAAATAGCCCAGTTCAATGAGTTTGAATAGTGGAGAACTTTCCAATCAACTTCATTTTACCCATGGAAAGTCCATTGTATAACATAAGGTTGACAGTATCTTAAACAGTTACTTTACTTGCCATAGGTGAAAATGAAAACCAGTGCTAATAAAACAACATAGTTGTTTTTCTGTCAACCATGACATATGATTATTGGGAAAGTCAGAAAGATAAATACAAAATATCAGTTCCTTAAAGAAAAAAGCTGAGCAAATTTTAAATTCATGAGCTCCCATGGATATTATGTTGCTTGGAAATATTTATGTGAATATTATGGTGTCCAAGTTTCATGATAAGTGGATACTAAGAAGCTGAGTTGCACCGCTAGCCAGTTTTTGGCATGTGACTACATTAATCTTGAATGCAGGACTATATTAATCCTTCTTACACTCTTCTCAGCAAAAATAAGAAATGTGTCATCCTCAAAATAAGCCTCTAAACAGGTTGGCATGAATTTGAAAGCATATTGACATAAATAAGGTAGAGCAAGAGAAAAATGAGTCTCTTCAGGACACACAGATTTATTGCAACCGAAGTCAAGGCAGCTAGAGAGATGAGTCGCTTGTTGCCTGTTGATGCAAGTGAAGCACAATAAAACATTTTTAAACAGAATTTATTCTGTAGAATTGATAAAAGGTTAGAAATTAGTGCTTCATGTCAAGGCCAACTTTAAGTAATTTTTCTCTTTACCATAAATTTTATGTACTTTTACTCACTTAAAAAACTGGATAAATGTAAATGAAATACATAAATCTTAAGAGCATGTGGTATCGTATTAACAAACCAATCTTTGAATATGAGCAAAAGAATATTAAACTTGAAAAGAGTCACCAGTTAGTGAAGCTAATACTGAGACAAATACATTAATGAAATTTAGAGCACTTCTGGACAATCTGTATATGTCATTATAACGCATTACTTTAGAATAATTATCTGCCTATCCTGCTGAACGTGGATAACTTTTGTTTTCATTTCCTTTACTTTAAAATTTCAACTTTCAAGATATTAAAGCTGTTATTTAAATTTAGACCTGCTGTTACTAGTAGCTGTATTATACCAAAAATTAATATAGCAAAACTCGTTAGAAGCTTGTTTTTTGAGTTACAGAATGATTTCTTTAAATCATTCCAAAACTATCTATTGAGTATGGGGAACACTATATGGCAAACACTGTTCTAATTTATGATGCACAATTTTGGGAAACAGAAAGAATCATTACTTTTTTAGTACATTTATTATAATAGAGCAATTACATTATGACCAATTGATATATAATATTCTGGCATGTCAAGTGGAAAAGTTTTATATAGAGAAATAAAACATTTATAGTGTTAGGAGAAAACTCACCAATCGGGTTATGTTTCAACAGAGATAGCGAATGTTGTCAAAGTATTTTAACAAAAAAAGTTAAAAAAACACAACTCATGAAATATATAACATCTGTCAGTTATTCAACTCATTAATTAACCAGGGGAACCAGAAGAAGGTAAAGTTGGTTCCAAAAATTATTTTGAGAATGACTTTTTAATAAGCGTTTTGAAAACAAGCAATGTTAGACTCGAGTTCCTAGGCTCAAAAACAACATCGGTTAATGTCCTGTGGGGTAGTAAGCACAGCTACTGGGGTTTGTTTTCTTTTGAAAAGAGCACTGCAAGCTAATGCGTAATAAAACGGTCTAGGCTCTAATCAAACAGAAAATAAGACTCAAGCAGAAAAATTCTAGAAAATAAACAATTCTTACATGGGCTTGTTAGACAAGAATGCCCAAATATAACACTGAAATGACATGCAATACTCTTTTTTTTTATTTCCCAGTTTTAAATATTTTTTAAATTATCAGTGCTCTGCAAATATTTTACTTGCTACCTCCTGTTTCCCTTAGGTGAGGACCTGGGACTTTTTTGGCTGGTAAGACCTGAGTTGGAATTATAATAACTCAGCTTTATGCTGTGGTAGTATAAAGCTTGTTCACTATTCTTTAGTATCTTCCTCTGCTATGCCATCTGAGGAAGATACGTATCCTATACCATGTGGCTGTAGGTCGTTGGTTCCTCCATGGAGCTTCATTTTTGACCAGCTATCCCACCATTCCCATAGTAAGCTATGTGCATTAGAAACACTACTTCTCCCTTTAGGTTCTAATCCCCAAATAACAACATGTAAAATAAGTGAGGTGCTGTGTATCTTTGTGGCATTAATTTACTGAGATCTGAGTGTTGTAACAGCATATCTGGTCTATACTGACCAATAAAGAAATCATTACCAAAAGGATGGCAGCATCTTAGTTGTTAGCTATAGTTATTGAGGAACCTAGTATAAGCGACTGGAAAGAGATCAATTCATGTTTTATAATGCAAAAAAAAATTATTAAAACTCTACTGAGTTTTCTGGGAGATGGGTCAAGAGGAAGTGGTTTGAAAATAGAATTATTAGTGGTAATGTTGGTTGCTGGAATGAACTGAACTGGGTTCCCCTAAAATTCCTACTTTGAAGCCCTAAACACGAATGTGAGTATATTTAGAGATAGGGATTTCAAATAAGTAATTAAGATTAAGTGAGGTCATAAGGGTGGGGTCCTAATCTAATATGTACTTAAAAGAAGAGAAAGAAACACCAGGAGAGAGCACAGAGACAGGTCACGTGAGGGTACCATCACAGAGAGAAGGCACCATCTGCAAGGCAAAGAGAGAGGCCACAAGAGAAATCAGACCTGTTGACACCTCGATCTTAGCCTTGCTACCTTACAAAACTATGAGAGTAAATTTATGTTGTTTAAGCCACTCAGTCTGTAGTATTTTGTATGGCAGTCATATAAACTAAGACAGTTGTTAAACTGCTATTAGGAACAAATAACAAGAAAGAGATTATTATTGAAGAAGAAAAAAAATGACTGATTTTTCCCCTTCAGACCTCAGTTTTTCTAAGGCAGAGAGTGGACTGAGAAGACTGTGTGCTTCCCAAAGAAAGCCTATTCCTCAAGCACACTTCAGATATGGCCAAAGAGGAAAACTGAGAAAGGAAGAACCTGTAAGATGCCACAGTTAAAGGTTGAAAAGATAGTTCTTCCAGGAAGCAAAATCAATGCCTAATCAACAAACATTTCTCATTCCCAGGGTAAGGGGCTCTCACAGTTGCTAGAGAAGTTGCTGAGTATCTCCCATTCTTCCCTTTCTCATTTTTTTTTTTTTTGTATTGTATGTCATCATTTCTCTATTCAGCATTAAGTAGAGTGGGAGACAAAGAAAATTTTTTCTTTAGTACATAGGAAGTCAAACTGTACTGGATTGTAGAGAATACCATAAAACACACTACAACCCTGGCCTTCAGTATGAATTCGGTGTTTGGTTGAACTTTCAGCTTATCTACTCTGGGGCAAAGTTGAATATTCTAAATGTGAGAGAAAGGAAATGGTGGGATATTTGGTCCACAAACAAGAGGACTGTTAATAAACAGTAATTTGGATCAATTAATTAATTGTTCTATATATGTCCATCCCTATTCTATTTAGATGAGACTATCTGGTAAGTAGTAGAAATTCAAAAAAAGATTTGATATGTCACATATTGTTAGTAGAGTGAAACATTAAAATTTGTGTGTTCATTTTTACCACAGTATAACTTCACCAATCCTGATAAATAGAATCAGAGACAAAACGAAGTTATGGATCAGGTCATATGAATACATGAGAAAAGAATGTTTCACACAGAGGAAACTGAATTTGCACAGTCTGTGACTTATGAGTACAATCAGTTGTTTGATAACGCTTTATCTCTGCATGCAGTGCCCTTGTATTGTGAATAATATTATGATATTATATCCTCATTTTAACAGCCTACCCTAACACATGTTGAGATATTATGTCACTATTGAACAGATTTTCAGATAAATAAACATGTAGATGGAATAACTTGAAACTTTTGGAATTATTAATTATTCTATATCCAACCTCACTGAACATTGTCATAATCAACACATCTATCTGAAGATATGTTCTTAATTCCAGTTTGTTTCTAATATTATAATGTTATAAGCTATTTCTTTTTTTTCCAGTTTTTCTTTATCTTTATTAATTTTTTTTATTGTTGTTCAGGTACAGTTGTGTCCATTTTCCCACCACCACTTTCTGCCACCCCACCCACCTCTACCACCCTCCCTCAGTCCTTCCCTCCTTTGGCTTTCTCCATGGATTTTTTTATACATGTTCCTTAATGACCCTTCCCCTTCTTCTCCCTGATTCTCCCTCTCCTCTCTCCTCCAGTTACTGTCAGTTTGTTCATTATTTCAATGTCACTGGTTATATTTTGCTGGCTTGTTTTGTTGATTAGGTTCCACTTATAGGTGAGATCATATGGTATTTGTCTTAAAGGCCCTATGATACTTTTCCCATTTTCAGCCATAGTCTCTTAGTTCTGCCTAGATTCCTTTGCAAAAAAAAAAAAAGAACTTTAGTTTGATACTCTGATCCTACCAATTCTACCATTTAAAGAGACTTTTTTCTTATACCTATATGTCAATAGAAAGAAATAGAATTAATATATATTTATTTATTTATTTATTTATAGATTTTTAAATTTTATTTTTAGACAGAGGGAAAGGGAGGAAGGAAGTGAGGGAGAGACACATCAATGTGCGGTTGCCTCTTTCACGCCCCCTACTGGGGACCTGGTCGGCAACCCAGGCATGGGTCTGACTGGGGAATCGAACTGGCAACACTTTAGTTCACAGGCCGATGCTCAATCCACTGAGCTACACCAGCTGGGGTAGAATTAATACATTTAAATGTTTTATAAGTAACAGGCACATTATATATGTTACTACTATTATTTCTATAAAGTGAAAAAATATATCGTCGTTATTAATATGTTTAAAGTGATTTTTTTCTTACCAATTAGAATAAATTTTCTTACTTTGGTTTTATTTAATCTCATGCTTCCAAATGGCTATTTAATTTCTTAGTTGGGTAGTTGATTTGTATGAAATTCTTGTTTATGTCTCTAATGCCCTCATGTTATTAGGGATGAAAGACTTGAAATAATAAACAAATTAGGAATATTTCTCAAGAGGTCTTTAACCCTGACAAAAATAAAACAACTAAAAATATTGAGACAATTTATAAATTAAAAATATTATGATAATTCTGAAAATTGAATTCATTACATAACCATCTTGAATTCACCTTTTAATCTTATAAGTATTCAAAAAATTTTAAAAAGTCATTACCATACATAGCTAGTTTCACCAGTCTGGAAACGCCTGTAATTCGAAAGTTAATTATAGCAGGATACCAGTGTGGATAGGTTTGTATTATGATTTCATCCATTATTATTGAGGAAATCAGCCTTTTCAACAGATGTTTATTATGATAACAACAAAATGATCACATTTGTAGTTGATATGTAATGTATATATAGTTGGTATATATAATAGGCTTTATAAATTTCCCAAAGCTTTATTCCCCCTCCCCATATGTACGTGTATTACAAATCCTATTTACAGTGACTTTATGAAATAGATATTATTATCAACCTGCATATCACAGTAAAGAAGATTGATGTACTGAGAGAATAAATAACCATCTTTTTCTCATTTCCTATTTCTGTATAAAAAATCTCTCCCTAAACTTAGTGGCTTAAAACAAACAGTTTATTTTCCTCAAACATTTTATTTCCCTCATGAATTTGTATATTAGGAGTTTGGAAAGGTGTTGGCTGGGCAGTTCTCTCGTCAAACAGGAACAAATAGGCAACTGGGGCTAGAGAATCCACCTGCAGCCCAAGGTGGCCTCTTCCCTTGCATGCCTCTTGTCGTGCTGCTTCTTTGTTCTCTCTTCTCTCCAGTGTCTCTTCCTCCAGAGCCTCTCTGTGCAGCATGGCAAACTCATTAACAGAAGTAGAGAATGAGAAGTCAATGAAGCCTGCAAGTACCATCAATCAAGGAAGTCAAGGGCACAACTCCGAGGAAAGTTTCCGACAATATAAGAATGCATGAACATTTATAAGTTTCCCAAGCTTGTAATTTTTTACCCCTGTTTGCTTTCTACAGTGACTAGCAAAATAAATTTCAAACAGAAATTTCAAAAAGAAGTTTATCGGAAAGCTATAAAAGTAGGGATATATTAAGAGTGAAACAATGTTTCACTCTACAAACTTTTTTGAGGGAAAATATATAAAAAAGCGATTTATTTACGGGGAGGAAAAAACTGTATTCATTGGATCTGAGGGGTGGTGGAAAAGATTAAAAAATGGGAATCCCAGCAGTATTTCTAAGAACTTCTTGGGTGTTAATGCAAATTTCCCATGTACGCGGTGGAAAATATGAATCACTCTTAACCTTAGGAAAAATGTGTAGGCCTTCTTTTAGAGTATCTCATATCTTTTACTATTTTAAGGAAAAAGAAAGATCATAAAATACACATAGAATGATTTATTTTAGTTTTCTTTAATACATAACTTAGTGTGTCAATTATTACCTTTGTGACAATAATTATTACCTCAGAAGCCTAGAAGATAAGTTTTGATCAGGAGGTACTGACTGTGATGATAAAATACTTCAACAGTGGGTTCAGGTCTCCTATAGAAGAAAATATTTGGCCTTAGTAAAGAAAAAGAAGGAAACGTTCTGTAGCTGGAGTTCAGTAACAGAGACTTGAATGAAACAAGTCTATTGGGAAGTTTTAAGGAAATGCTAAGACCTGTGTCATGCCATCCTTTCTAGACACCACTGGCTCTTTTCCCATTCACCAATTAAGTAACAGAATTACAAAGTTATAATCTTCTTGCGTTAATTGGATTTATTGTGGAAGCTCAATCAGCAATGTGTTGGCATCAACCTTGGTAACAGACTGACAGGCTGTCAACCTGAAAAAATTACATCTGGGTTACATCAGTTTCAACATGAAACACAGAGACTATGGAAGAGTTTTAATCAATAAATAATATCAATATGATGCCATATAGTTCTCAGCGTTGATTTTTTTAAGGATCTATTTTAATTTTTAATATATTTAAACATTATAGTAATTTTAAAATATGAAATGGATGATTAGTAAAATGTGTGCATTATAATTTCAGTTTCCTTATTCATAGAGAAATAATATTTTCTAAATTAATATGGACAAAAAGATCCTTGAAATAAACATCAGCAGATTATCTTTATTTAAGGTTCAGTTCTGCTGCATGTCACAGAATCTCCTCCCTCCATAAGTGCCTTTTAGAGTTTTTCTTTCCTGTTAAGAGAGCTGGGGTAGGCAATCCAAGGACAGAATGGTGGAATGGTGGGTTTGTAATCATAATGTTACCAAGTTTCTTTTTTCTTTTGGGGTTTTTTTTTTTTTTTGATCTACTATCTTAATGTGCTGCCTCAGCGTTTAAAAATCACGCTTAGGCTCAGATTGAAACTGGAAAAGCCAGCATTCGGGCTGCCCGTCACTACCAGTTAGCAGAAACAGGGATTGAATCTTTATAGGTGCTTTATTTATTTATTCAGATGGCCTGCAATCTGAGAAGATGGCAGGTTGTACCCTAACAGACCATCTTATATTTCCTTTCAAGTCAGTTTTTTTTATAACAGAGATTAAAGTGTGGTGCGGGGTTTGGAGTTCAGGGAAAATCAGATTAAAAAATAAACTGCAGCATTCTCGCCCTGGGCAGTGAGCTGTGCCCCAGGCGGCTGTCTGTCTACCTGGAACACAATGGCTGGGATACCACCTTGATTGCTTACGGTCTTTTGTGGAGCATAAAGGTCAGTCGCTGTGGTCCCTGAAGTCAGGGTGGGCCAGACCTGCAGTTCCTGAAACTAGCTTTTCACATACTTTAACTACTAGGCTTATTAAATAACCTTAAACTAAAATTTTCTCACTCTTGGCTTCCCCCTTCAAGATCAATTTTTTTTTTTTTTTTTACATTTTAAACACAGGAATTGAGGAGCAGGTACAGCAAGTATGGAATAGCCCTACACCTTTAAAACAGACTTTCTGGAAATTTCATACAAAACTACTGCTTATATTTTATTAGTGATATTTTTGTCACAGATCATATTTATTCTTGAAGGTAGTATTGTATTATTTGGAAAGAAGAGGAGAATGAATTTGAGGACAGGCAGCTATTAACTTTCATCACATACACGTTGTGAGCATTGGGTAATGAATAAAAAACTCCTCACTGACAGCTGGTAGAGGAAATATTCAGCGTGCTGGGGCAGCCATGATGGGGCTGAGAGGAGCCTGAGGTAAGGAAGCCCTGATGCACCTGGGAAGCCGACGTGGCCTTTGCGCGAGAGCGAGTCAAACAACCACGGCAAAGCAGAGGGCCTTGCCCGTAAGCCTGCTGCAGGGTCTTCTGGGCGACGCTTGTGCAGAATATAACAGCATCTGGGGCAACTGCAGGAGCCTTCGTTTGTCTCTCAGGGTATCTCATGCAACCCCCAGGAGCAGGAACATTAAGATTATTTTTACCTACTGACAAGTAGCCCTCAGCGAGTCCTTCCACTTTATACCACATGCATCTCACATGGGGTGTGTGTTAACCTTCTCTCCTTTTACACAGAACTCACATGTGGGATATAAAACTGAAGGCAACAAATGAACAAACAAGAACAACAAACAAACAAAATCTCATAGACACAGACAATAGTATGGTGGCTACTGGGGGAAAAGGGGTATGGTAAAGGGCAAAGGGGTCAAATATATGGCGACAGAAGAAGATTTGACTTTGGGTGGTGGGCACATAATGCAATATAGAGATCATTTATGATCATATATCATAAAGTCAAACACTTCAAAACTACATAATCTTATTAACCAATGTCACCCCAATAAATTAAGAAATAAAATTTTAAAAATAATTAGCAAACAAATAAAAAATGAGGGCATATGGCACTGGGCTGGTGCTAGAAAGTCTGGACTGTTAAACAGGGCGGGTCAGGGCTGCGCACACCGGAGTCTCATTGAGGGGACAGGTTTTGTCTGCTTTCCTGTGTGTTCTGCCAGGCCAGCCTCACCCACTCTGCACCTTCTGCCATTTTTCCAGCTCTCAACACAAACACCAGTCTTTTCGTCCCTACAGTCTCACCCCAGAATCGCCCAACACTATGATACCCAGGTGGAGTTGTGCAGGCGGCTGTGTGACTGCAGGTGGTACACTAGGGTAGCTCAGGTGAGGAATCCCTTTGGGGAGGCCTCTCCCCTTGCCTCTTGTTCTCAGCTGCTTCCACTTCCAGGAGCAAAGTAAGACGACCAAACAAATGCCAAGTTAAACAAACACAGAGGTCTGCTGAGAGGCATCTGGTACTCTGAAAGTGGGGGTTGGGTAAGAGAGGGCAGACTGGCTGCTGGATTCCAGGCCAGTAACCTGAGGCATCAGATCCAAGGAGGCCTAGTCTCTCCTAAAAACTACACTAATATACTTAACTGTATACTTAATTGTGTGTGTGTGTATATACATATCTATTTAACTGTATTCTATTTAGTGTTTGTGTATTGCAAATGGTAGTCAATTACAGAATGAAAGGTTCAGACATCACCAAAACACTGAGTGGCTTGTCCCTCAGTACAAGGTCTGGGTGCACCGGGGTCATGCTCACAGGACAGCTCAAAACCTATTCACATTTTATTATAATTATTCATATTTGAAGTATAACTATTGTCTTGTACACTCAGAACAACAAAACAGAGTTTGGCTATAAACAATTAATGGGCAGAGGTTGTGGGACATGGTGCTAGCCTGGGAGAGGAGGGGAGGGAAGTGAAGGGGAGGGAAAGAGAGGAGAGAGAGAGGAAGAGAAACAAGAGAGATTTGTGTCAACAGGCCAACAGCGAGGGCGGGCAGCTCTGTGTCCCAAAGTTTCCCAGAGATGGTCAAATTGAAGTGCAGATTTAGGTAGGGGTAGAAGATGAAGAAAAACTCCAAAGGGGTGGTGAGATTGTTGCAGCTCAGTCTCCTCCAACCTTACCTGCCCTCTCCCATGTCCACCTGAAGGAGGATCTCCCAGCTCCAGGAAAACTGTGTTTGTTTGTTTGTTGTAGACAAATTAGAGCATGGTGGTAATTTCATATCCTGTACATAATACACAGTGGGGCAGAAGTAGGCTTACAGTTTTAAGTATGTGAAATATGATTTATTCTCATATTATTGTTTATTAATTATAGTATTATTTTCCATCCAAGCAACTGTGAACCTGTTTTTGCCCCACTCTATGTAAATATTATACTTGGGGAGAATTTATAAATACTCTTTTGCCCCCACATCCCTATCCCTGGATTATGACTTTTTGATTTTTGAAGATTCATATTAGTTATCTTTTCCAAGAAACTTTTTTGAACGCTCAGGGAGTATAAAACTCTTATTTCTTTCCAGAGGACCCTGAGAACATTTTATTGCAGTACCTGTCTATCTGTTTTACAACATTAAAAGAACACCAAAATTTACATTTATATTGTATAGTACGCAAAGTATAATATATATGGTAATATTCAATAAAAACCATGTACTTTCATTTGAATTTTCAAAGAGAAAAGGTGAGCTAGAAATAATTAAATTTTTCATTATTGATTTTAGAGAGAGAGGAAGGGGAGGGGAGGGAGAGAGAGACATAATTTGCGGTTCCACACATCCATGCATTCACTGGTTAAGCCCCGTGTGGGCCTTGACCAGGGACTGAACTTGGAGCTCTGGAACTTGGGGATGATGCTAGAACTGATTCAGCAGCGCTTAGGATAGAAAAAAATTTTTAATATTTTAATAAGAGAAATATAGTAAAATTATAGGACAAACAGCTTTTAAATTATACTTTTTAAGCTATACATTTAAAAGGTCAACATGTTAATGCTAACAATCAAAACTGAAATCTTAGTATCATCACTTCCTTCAACATTCCTTCCCTATATCCAAACTTTAAAATGAAATATCATTGAATGTAATGAAGACATATTGTTTGAATTGCACATTTATTATTTATAAAGTTTATGGTATTTATATATTATAATTTCATAAATGAGATAGCTTTAATTTTATAATTAAATAAATTCATTGTTACACTTGGATCTTTTTATGAAAGCTTCCCAATTGCTAAGTTCTTTGAGTCATCTTTTGGCTGGCCCAATATCCTTACTTAGTAATCATTAAGCTTTACTTTTAATTTCAACAGAAGCCAAAATCTACTTTATTTATATATATATATATACACACACATATATGTGTGTGTATATATATATATATATTCTTAGAAAGTATCTGCTTCTGTCCTTCTAATTATAGGACAACTTCACTGATATACAATTATTCATCAGACACTAATTTTCCAGAAATTTGTAGACATTACGCCAGTATTTCCAGCAATGTATTGCTATGAAAAAGCCTGATGCCAAGCTGTATTCTTTCCCCATTCATGATTTTCCTGTCTTGATTTTCCGATATTTTCTTTTTATATTTATTTTAAGGGATTTTAATATTTATTTTAAGGGATTAAATACTTTTAAAACTTTGAACCATTTTCTTTCGAGCACGATATCCTCTTTCAATCTCCAAATAAAAGTATTGTTGTATATCCAAATCATCTATATCTTTGATTTGTAAAAATATATTCCATGCATCATTTATATTTTATCAGAAATATTCATTATTCATACAAGGTCTGTCCAGAAAAAGTCCAACCATTGTTAATATAATGAGAGCATTTTGTGCAACATCAATATAACCTCTCAGTCAAGGAGAGTGGATTGGAATGCACAAGCATGAACAATGATGACTTCACTGCACTAGTCAGTCGGGGTGGTGGGCGCCATTGAGTGAGCATGTGTACTGTGTGGTCATTGCATTCAAAATGGCTGAGCAAGTAAAGCCACGAATCTGCAGCACACTTTGTGTTGAGCTTGAGCATTCCTCCACGGAAACTATTCAAATTGTTCAGAGGGCTTTTGGGGATGATGCAATGATGCAGCACAAATAAAAGTGTGGCATAAAGGCTTCAAAGATTGTCAAGCATCTGTTGAAAGTGATCCATGTTCTGGAAGGCCTGCAACGATCAGAACACCTGAGAATGTCGACTGTGTACTGGGTACAATCAACAAATATCGGGGACTGACCATGTGAGAAATAGAAGCTGATCTGGGGATTCCAAAAACTACTGTGTCCAAGATTTTGATGCAGGATCTTGGCATGAAACATGTCATGGAAAAATTCATTCTGTGGTTTCTGCTACCTGAGCAAAAGGAACATCGTGTTACAGTTGCTAATGACTTGATTCAAACTGCTACCAACGAACCAGATTTCCTCAAGAAGGTCATAACTGGAGATGAATCATGGGTCTACGGCTATGGCCCAGAAATGAAGGCCCAGTCATCCCAATGAAAGTGGCCTTGTTCTCCATAACCAAAGGAGCAGCGAAGTTGCAGCAAGATGAATACCATGTTAACTGTGTTTTTTGATTGGGAGGTTGTTGTCCATCACAAGTGTGCCCCTCCAGGCCAAACAATTAATAAGGTGTGCTACCTCAGTGTTCTTCATTGGTTGAGATATGCAATACAAGAAAAATGGCCACAGCTGTGGGTAACTGGTGATTTGCGGCTTCACCATGACAATGCACCCACTCACGCATCACATCTCATGCAGGGTTTTTTGGCAAACATCATATCACCCAGGTGACTCAGATCGCTATAGCTCATGTTCAGTGCCCTGTGACTTCTGGCTTTTCCCAAAACTAAAATCTCCTTTGAAAAGGAAGAGATTTCAGAGTTGATGAGATTCAGGAAAATACACTGGGGCAGCTGGTGGTGATTCCAAGAAAGGATTTTGCAGAGTGTTTTGAAATGTGGAAGAGATGCTGAGAGAACTGTGTGAGGTCCCAAGGTGCCTACTTTGAAGGGGACCAAGGTATCATTGTCCTATGTACAATGTTTCTTGTATTCTGTATCTTCAGTAAATTTCTTTATTTTTCATAGTGCATGGCTGGACGCTTTCTGGACAGACCTCGTATATCAGTCTTACAGTGGTAGTTATTTCTTTTTTTGTAAGATTTTATTTATTTGTTTTTAGATATAGGGGAAGGCATGGAGGCAGAGAGGGGGAGAAACATCAACGTGTAGTTGCCTCTCACGTACCCCCTACGGGGGACCTGGCCCACAACCTGGGCATGTGCCCTGACTGGGGATCAAACAGGTGACCCTTCGCTTCTCAGTCCAGTGCTCAATCCACTGAGCCACTCCAGCCAGAGCAGTCTTACAGTGTTTTAATATCCCTTTGGTCCGTTCTCATTTAATGCTTTTCCGTCCCCCCCAAAAAAAATTCAATCACCAATGCGATACTTTCCTCTTAATGGCCTAGTCACACTTGTATCTCATCACTCTAATTTAAGATATTTTAATAGGTTTTTAGAGCATTATAAGACTGAGCATTCGAGAGAGTGGTTTTCTGATAAAGGTATAAGAAGTTATATGAAGGTTTTTACAAGTTTGTTTGTTTTGCCACTTTGGTCTAGATTTCACTGTACAGTAATAAAAAAATATGCACCAGAGTTTTGTGTTCTTGCTTGGGAACTGAGGCTGTTTCTTTGTTTTATTGAAGAAAGAGTTGTTTCTCTTTTCACTTTTATGTTGCTTGGGAATTGAGGTTATTCCCCTGCTCCTTTACAGCTGTGGTTGGTTCTCTTAATTTTTTTGTTGTTGTCTAGAAATGAAATTAAACCATGTTTACTCAGCATCTTTAATTGGAATTCTCTCTGTAATGTATTATTTGAATGAACTAAGTAGTAATATGAAACAAAAGAAAAAAAATCAAGATTTCATACCAGGTAGATAAAAATTCCATTATATATTTCTCCCATTCCAAGGTTATTGTCCTAAACAAAATGCATTAATATATTCTCAAAAGAGATCATATAATCATTTTGTCCTACTCTACCATTCTACAGATTAGGAAATTTAATTAAAACTGCACCTCTTTTTAAAGTTATGTATCCAACATCCCCAGAGGCATTGGGTTTTCTTTGGTCTTTAGCCCCTTTGTTTTTTTACGGGGGAGAGGGGGCACAGCAGTTTCTGGAAACCAGCCAGAAGGATTAATATGTATGGCTGAAATTTATCTCTGTGCTGCTGGAAACTGTCCCTTGACTGACAAAAGCAGTGGATGCCCATAACAAAGAATTATTAGATTTATTAGCTTTTGCACTCAGCTATTTTGCTTATTTTCTTTCTTTAGTCAAAAAACAGAAGTAACAAGGGGTTTTCTTTAGACATGGTATTACAAATGTTTTCTTATAATCAGAAAACAAGCTATTTTCACTGGGTTTTTCTGGTGCTCCAAGTCCATACTTTGCTCTTTGAATCCAAGGTATTTAATATAATTAAAATACATGGGAAAAGGATATATGATGAGGAAATGAGAAGTTAATCATTGACTACAGCATTCTTGAAAAAATACTCAAAACACCTTTAAAGATTAGTTATTCGAGATAAGCATATAATCAGTTTTGGACAGATTGTCAATGCAGATTTCACAACAGTGGCAACAAATAAACCTGAGTTAATTACAAATCTGGATTCCTTAGCCTAGCGTAAATGGTCTTCTTAAGTCTGAAATTAGCTCAAAATGGATGTGAGCTGATTCCCAAGCTATTTCTTTCTCATTTTCTTTTACTGTTCAATTGTAAAACTCAGCCCAAGAAATCCAGATAACATCTTATAATGTGAAAAGCTTACCACCATTTTTATGTGTTTCTTTTTTTTTATATTGAAAACAGCCTTAAACTGGGTTAAGTGTAAGCAACTAAACTGATTATGTCTTGGTGTATCCATTATGGAAAAGCTTGTGACATGGAATATTTCAGGTGGAATCACATTATATTTCCCAGTATTAGGTTTAGGAAGAGAAATAGCTAGGATGAATGGAGGAAAACTAAAATTTTCTGTCCTGTGATTGATTCAGTTTCCTCTGCATCTGCTGTTGTATTGAATATATATATATATGAACACACACTCATATATATATATGGGGAATGAAGGTAACATCTACCTTTTGTCAAAACTGAGATATAGGTGATGCATGCTCTCACCTCTTCACTCCCTTGAACTGAACTTTGCATGGACCTATAACACATAAAGACATGTTTATGAGCTGAATAATCCCTGTAAGTGTCTTAGAGTTGTGCAATAGGAAACAGGACTATAAATGGCCATCTGGGTCTCTGGATAGACTTGGACGCCATAGAACATGGCAACATTTCTCACTAAGTTGTTGTGTATGAATATTTTTAGCTGTCAAATAGTAGTGTCTTACATAAGATGTAATTTTATTTCCCTTTCACGTAACTAAAACATACCAAGAGGTATGTTTCCCAGGTGCAATATGTTGGACCATGGTATTAGAAAGTTTGTTTCTTTCTATCTTATTCTCCACTATTCTCTGGTTATAACTTCATATGAAATTATTAACCCAGCTCTAGCCCTCATGAACTCAGCTCAGGCCAACAGGAATGAGGTAGGAGATAGAGCGGGAAGAAACCTACATTCTCCAGAAAGAGCACACTCTGCTTAGTCATATATCCCATCAGTTACATCTAGCTAGTAGGTAGACTAAGAAATACAGATGTTAATTTCAGTACCCACAATCCAGCTAAAAAATAGAGAGTCGGTGTTATGAAGAAACAAGGAGGAAGTGGATTTTGACAGACAACTAGGGATCAGTTCCACTGTTATATCACATGGTGTTTTTTTGTCTCAATCGTGAAATGTATTTTAACCAGTAAACTAGAATGTAAGCTTCACAAGAGTCTGGATTTCTGTTTTCTTGGCATTACATGCCCAACATGTAACAAAGTGTCTGTCACATCATAGGTACCTAATAAAAATGGATTGAATGACTACATGTCTTATTAAGTGCAATAAGCTCAGAAACTGTGAAGTTTGGATTTTGTTTAGATCTTAGACCTATTCCCTGCCTGGATCTGCGCCAATTACTTAATGTTTCAGGGCCTGATTTTCCACTTTTTAGAGTTGGTCAAATTATCTCTGGAACAATTTTTATAGTACTTGTCATGACACGGACTGTGAAGTTGAAAACCCAAACCAGGAGTTCTGTAATTTACTGTGAAGAGTTTATTTTGAAATAAATGTTTCATTGAAATATATCATGCTTTTAGAAAAGTACATAAGAGTGCATGGCTCAAAATTTCACCAATTAAACTTCTTTAATCAGAAGCCAGATCAAGACAAACAATATTTCCAATACCCTCAAAGCCTTCCTATTTTCCCATTTAGTCACTACACCACAAAGCTAAATATCATGGTGAATTTATCAGCATAAACTGATATTTTAAATTCAGTATGTCTGGCTTATTTTACCTAACATGATGTCTCTAATAGTCATCTTTTTGTATATAACATTATCTTATTTATTCTTGTTGATGTATGGTATTCATTGAACATTATCCATGTCTTTATATCTTTATATTACTAACAGGTGCATAATAACCAGTAATTTATGTATACATGTTTATATATGAATGTATTGATCCTTCCTAGTGCTAATGGACAAGTGGGTGATTTCTGGCTTTGGCTGTTCTGAAGAATGTTTCTAAATTATTTTCACATAAGTCTGCTGGGGATGAGTTCTAGATAGTAGAATATTTAAAGTCAAACAGATGGATACTGGCCAAGTTATCAAGAATTTATTTCAGTGTATACTCAAATGGGATGCATCAGATGTAAATCAAAACTAAGTGAAGTATCACCTCACAACTGTTAGGATGGCTCCAACAAAAAGTAAAAAATAAGTGTTGATGAGATGCAAAGAAAAAAGAATGCTTATTTACTATCCATGGGAATGTAAATTAGTACAGCCGTATGGAAAACAGTATGGTGGTTCCTCAAAAATTAAAAATAGAGCTACCATATAATCCAGCAATCTCACTCCTGGGTATGTATCCAAATAAGGTAAATTTGCTATCTCACAGAGAAATCTGCACCCCATTGTTCATTGCAGCATTGTTTATAATAACAAAGACATGGAAAAGACCTAGGTGCCAATAGATGGTTGGAAAAAGAGAAAGTGGTATACAGACGCAATTCAGCCTTTTAAAAAAAGAACAAAGCCTGCTATTCGCAATGGCAGGGCTGAACCTGGAGGACACTATGCTAAGTGAAGTAAGCCAGACACAGAAAGACAAATACTGCATGATCTCACTTACATGTCACGTTTAAAAAAGTCAAAGTTTTAAAAATTAAAAATCTGCAATAGTAATAGAGAATAGAAAAATGTTAACCAGGGCTAAGTGGTGGAGGAAATGGGGAGATGTTGATTTCTGGTGAGCTAATGCACAGCATGTTGACTAATGCACAGCAGTTAGTAATAATGCATTGTATACTTGAACCTTGCTAAGAGAGTAGGTTTCAAGTGTTCTCACCACATCACACCCAAAATGATAGCTATGTGAGGTTGTTGATATAGTAATTAGCTTGACCATGATAATCATTTCACAATGTGTTTGTACACCAAAACATCTTGTTGCACACATGAAATATATATGATTTTTGTCTATCATGCTTCAACAATGCTGGAAAACAGTGGATTTGTATGATAGTTTTAGTTGCTCTACATGATTGTCAAAAATAATAATACTGACTTTAAATGTTATAGCTTCTCAATAAAACCACATT
The DNA here is from genome assembly GCA_004026545.1 of Mormoops blainvillei. NCBI lineage: Eukaryota > Metazoa > Chordata > Mammalia > Chiroptera > Mormoopidae > Mormoops > Mormoops blainvillei. Next base: position 21,410 of record PVJD01006529.1, read on the forward strand.
TCATTGCGGTTTTAATTTGTATTTCCTTGCTGAGTAATGGCACTGAAGCAATTTTTATGTTTGTCAGGCATTTGATTTTCCTCTTTTATAAAACATGTATTCAAGTCTCCATTATTTTTGCTTTAATAATTGATATTTAGACATTCCTTATTGATACTGGTCATGCATTAGATATATGTATTATAAATATCAGGTCCCATTGTGTGGCTTAGTTTTTTACTCTTATTCGGGTGCTTGAATAAATGAAATCTATTGAAACTAGTCCAATTGTTTTTTCTTTTATGATTAGAGGTTTTGAAACACTTTTGTGTAACAGGGGTCATGGTAATGTTTTCTTCTTGCCCTCCTAAAAGCGTTATCACTTTGTCTCTCTCCAGTAGGTTTCTACTCCATTTGGAAAGCATGCTTTTGTGTGGTAGAAGGGAGGGTTTAGGATTCATTTGGTTACATGTGGTGAGCTAATTGACTCAGCGCATTTTTTCAACAGACTGTCTTAATTCAGTCAAGAGGCACCTTTTTATGTGTCTTGATGGAGGTATACAGGTCTGCTTTTAGACTTCTGTTAGTCTATTTATTTGTTCTTGTGCTTAGGCATGCTGCTTTTATTATCATATTTAAAAATAAGTTTTAATATCTGTTAGTTGAGGCTTATGAATTTTTCCTTGTGTTCTCTTGGTTATCTTGTTCTTTACATTTCCATACAAATTTAAGAAGCTGCTTGCCAATCTTCATTCAAGATGATTAATAATAATAATTACTACTATGAATAATTACTACCGTTATTACTATTATAAACCTTTGCAGCTTTTCTTTTAGATTTCATTGAAACTATATTTCAATTTGGCATAATTGACACCTTTAATGAGTTTTCTGGTTCAAGAATATGTGTTCTTTAATTCCTCTCAATAATACTAAATTATATCTGTGTATAATTCTTGCACTTTTCAGTTTTCATTATATTTGCCTTAAGATATGTAAATTTTTTCTCGAGGATTTTAGTTGGTCAAATTCTGGCTGTCTTGACAGTATAAAACCTATTTTTCCTTTCCCAGTTTTAAAAACCTGCTTACTATTTATTTTATTTTAAAAATACTACTGAAATTTAGAAAAAAATACTCAAACCCTTGTTTCTAATACAATAGATACTACCATTTTTTTCAGTATTTATCCTATGTATTTTATTTTTATTAAATTTATTGGGTTGACATTGGTTAATAAGTTTACATAGGTTTCAAGTGTGCAACTCTATGACACATTGTCTGTATATTGCAATATGTGCCCACCACCCAGTGTTAAAGTGTCTTCTGTCACCATATATATTGTGCATGCAACTTGGTATCCTACTTTTTAATTTTATATATTATAAATATTACTATGTTTCATATTCCTTGTTAACATAATTTTAAAGGCTAGATAACATTTTCTTTAGATATTGCACAAGCTACACATCCCCTACTAATAGATGTAGATGTTTCTATTTTTTATCCAAAAACACTCAAAACATTTTGTATATAAAGAATTCCTGCTTCTAATCAATGTATTAAGGTTCACTTCCAGAAGTGCAATTAACTTGTCAAAAAGTAGGAACACTCTGTTATGACATTTGCTATCAAATGGCTTTTATTCATGGCACCAGTAGCAGGATGCAAGACAATAGCCATTTCTGTATTGTCACCATCCACATGAAATGCCATTCAAACAACTTAACATTTAATGCACAAAATACATAATACATTCTTGATAATGCCTTGCTTTGCTTGTGTTTTATTGAACATTTATGAAAAAGGTTCGCTTACTAATTTTATTTCTTCTCTTGTAAACCAACTTGTGTGCTTGTTGGCAGTCTCACTGCCTTGGCCGAACCGTAAGGTTTGATGCGGAGCACTGTGTGTGGGTGGCTACTGAAGGGCAGGGAAGAAACAGAGTCTAAAATTTAGATCTTTTGACTTTGCAAACCAACTACCAGAATACCACTACAGTTGTTTAAAGGACAATTTAACAAGTTACACCAGGGCACCCCTCAGCTCTTAAACTTCTCACTAGAGCAGGGATCCCATTATTTCCTGTAGAAGTGGGGTGTTTGGGACCCCAACAACTACAGAGTAGAGGGGATCTGGGAACCCGTTTTGAGTATTTGCTGTGGGAAGTCTTCCCCCATGCCAAGTTTGTTCTGTTCTTCTCGGTGTGGTTGGTGTCATCACTGCTCATTTGTTACCGTATGGTAGCACAGATACTTCCTTCATTTTCATAAACCACATCATAATCCAAGAAAATTACTAAGTATAATTCGTTTTGTTTGGAAATGTCATCTCAAGAGGACCAGTGCTAATATCCACATGTGTCCTCCCTGTGGCATGAACTCTTCACATTATCTTTTATATTCTTTTCATAATAAGCACTATGTCTATTATCTCAATGTAAGTAATCCAAAAGTAGGTACTCTCATGTATACTCTTCCCACATAACATGCCAAATTTATGTGTGTTTACTCCATAGATATACTCTCCTTTGTTTCTAGACACAGGAAAACTCATGAGGTATTGTGGTCCTGGAACACAAAACTGCCCTCTGACAAAGACAGAACTGAAATGCTATCAATTCATTTCTCTGCTTAGAAAAGAATAAGTAATTTTTTTTCAGTAAGAGAAATAGTTGTATTTTTTCTAATTTTCACATCTGTCTGTCTTTCTATCTATCTATCTATCTATCTATCTATCTATCTATCTATCTATCTAATCTATCATCTGTCTCTCTTGAATCCATAGCGGATAGCAGTCTGACATAAATCTGAGTGCTGTAGCTAGTGCCCACAGTTTGGCCATGAACGGGGTCCAGGATAGCTCCAGGGAAATGACCCAGAATGGTCACTATGCCACAGCATCAATCTGTATTCCTGATGGGGCAGCCTTGGAGCAACAGAAGCTTCCTAGATCCTGGAGTGCTTATTTCTCTCATAAGTCAGTATTCTTATAAATTTGCCCAACTTGCTTTCAGGAGGCTAATATGTCCTGAAAAAAAATGAAAGAGTAAATGTATTGGCTCCTTAATTGTGGGCCTTTCCTAAGAGGATAGGCACAAAGGAAGAAAAGAAAGAAGGAAGGAAGGAAGGAAGGAAGGAAGGAAGGAAGGAAGGAAGGAAGGAAGGAAGGAAGGAAGGAAAGACACTTCTGTTAAAATGATTACGCATCTTTCCTATTCTTTCAGCTGCTTCCACTCTTTATCAGCTTTTGACAGAAAGGCAGGCAAAGTTTTTTGGGCATCAGTGGACAACAGCATGCGACATGGATCACAGAGACAGAAAAATCTCGGGTCACCAGGATTATTGCCAAATCACATGACCTCTGAATCTGAAGTTATTTAAAAATTGCCTAAGCTAAAGGGTACCTACTATTTTGTTTCAAAGTGGAGATACATTAACTCTTTTTTAATTACTAAAGTCAGAAATGCCCTTTGTAAAAACTTATACAATATTAAAAATGTAAAGAAAGTTAAAAATTACCCATTTTCTCTGAAAATAAGTGCTATTAAACATTTTGGAATATATCATTTCAAGTTTATATTTATACAGGTATGTATATAAAACTATAGATAACTATATATGTTCATGTATACATGTATCTGTATATACATATATATACATACACACACTATATAGTCTTTTGTAATTTCTATTTTTCACTTAGTAAAATGTTGTAGTTATTTCTCCAAGTCAATAAATGTCAATTTGTATCTCTATGTTTTAGTAAGTTGTTCTATAGAATTCACTGTATAGAGGTATCATACTTACTTTAACCAGCCTTCTCCTGATGAAAATTTGGGCAGGCTAACGTACCCCAATTCAAAGGCATCAGACCCAGGCAATTTTCCATGTCATCAGTGTTTGAGATGGTCTGCTTCATTTTCAAGTTGATTTCATTGGGAGAAAATATGCACACTAAGCAGAGTGAAGAAAACATACACAACAGTAGCACAGGTTTAGTTTCTCTTGTGTCTTAATGAGGCTTTGGAAAGCAGTTATTGCCAGCAGAGCTTACATCTAAATAACTTTAAACCTTAACAGTCATCCCCCCCGTTTCTACCTGTCACGGACAGTGCCCTTGTGGATTGCTCTGTAAGGAAGCTCAGTGTCAACCGACTCGCACCCCTCTCTTTTCCGGCTGCTTCCTGTAACACTGCTGTTACTTTTACTAACACCTGAAATATCACTGGTCTTGTGCTTTATAGAAACTGAAGAAACATCACAAAAGGATACGGAGGTGGTGCCTACTCCTTTTTTCTTTCTCATCAAATATTTCTATATTGGCATTTATCAAAAGAAAATTAGAGTTAAATTCAAATGTACAGTCTTAAGTGACTATCAAGACATATGTGAAAAAAATTTAAAAGCCTGAGTCGAAATATGTACTTCCATTTCTTTTAGGTAAGAAATTTAAGTAGAAGTAGTGTTAAAAAACAAACACTATTGGTGGTATGTTCATGTTTGAATAAGAGCCCTTTAAAATGCGAAACAGGAGGGGATATGATGCAGCATATTTTTAGTTAACCGGGGTAAAGTTTAAATGAAATGTATACATTATTTCAAATGCAAATCTGGAGCCTAGATTTTTGACATTTCAAAGGTGCATAATCCAACCAGACAGGTGCCAAAAAGTGGAGAAACCAACCTTACCATTTGTCCTACTAGTGTAAAGAATTTTTTGTACTTTGTGTTTATTATAGCTATGCCTCTCAGTACATCTTTTGAAGCTTGGGATGCATAACATTAAGCTTAATACTAAAAGAAGAAAAATTGCTTTCCTCAAACAAACTCATTATAGACAATGGAAAATCAATCCCAAAATGAATTGTACTTTGCAGTTCAGCTTGCTGTGATAGTTACAGCATTGCCATTGATGTACAAACACATTGATTACAGCTGCTCATCATCTCTCTCTATGCCACCAGCACTTTCCACCTTATTTGTCACCTGCTAATGTCCTATTGATTTAAATAAACCTAAAAAATCTGAGACTATTTTGTCTCCCCTGAGTTATGTAAGTAGTTATGACCACATTCACTTAACCCAGAGGGGAAAGAGACTCATTCAACTAGATTTACAAGGTTAATCACCCGGTTATTTAGTCAATAAGTCAATCAGAGAAAACAATGTGTGTTTCTCCCAGGATGTAGAAAGGCTAGCTAGCAATATCTAGAAAATGTTGCAAGTGGATATTTTCCTGGCTTCAGTCCTCAGTTCATTTTATGAATATGCAGTCAAGTTTATCCTGAGTTAAGCACCAAAGCCTTTTTCTCAAGCATGAAGAGAAAATGACATGCTCCTTTTATTCACAGGAAAAACAAAGGACCAAGATTTTGTCCATTTGCCTTATGACATTCGAGGTGTGCAGATGGGAAGCAGGATGGGTCTAGTTCTTTTGGAAATACTAAAAAAAAAAAATTTACAGACAACTAATATTTTGTTAGAATTTTGGTTCCATACCTTAGCCTTTTTAATAGATGATTAGTGGGAATAAGGAAATAAAAAGTAAGAGTAAATTATAAAGTATATACTTTGAGAACAATAAAGCATTTCCCTTCCTGAAAATACTTTAAGAATATAGCTTTAAAACTTCCCAAGAAAGTCACACCCTATAACCATCGGTATGAAATCTATATATTACACCTTTAATTTTTAAGTTAAGAAATATGAAATTGAGTCCCTAGTGTTTCTCTAATTGTCAAGTTTTAAATTGCTAAATCACACACGCCCGCTCTTCCATATTATGTCAAAAAGCAATGTGTCAGTTGGCGTGGGAACTGTCCTGTGCAGCAGTTGGTCCAGACGAACATATCTCCTCATATCTGCGAATTATAGATTAGGACCTTAAATTTCTGATGCAAAATGTAAAATAATTATAAAATACATTATATACTTATTACTTAGCTCATACTTTTTGAATAATTAATATTATGTAGGTAATAACTTTTGAAGGGGAATAAAATTTTTAAAAAGATACATGGAATTGAATTTTTCTGAGGAAGGAAATAGTTTTTTCCCAATGAACCCTGATGGCGAGAGTATAAGACAACTGCAATATTACTTGCTAAAGTGGACAAGTATAATCAGATCCTCTGAGTACCAAAAGTAGAAGAACTCAGAAAATATTAGGCAATCATTTCTTGCTAAGTAATTGCCTATCACACGCTGGCCAGGTTCTCCAAATATTTTCAGTATTGCTAATTTATTTCATTTAAGTTTTGTGTTTTTTAATAAAAGAAAGCACCAAAAATTTAATAGTGTATCTTTAAAACTTCTACAAATCAGTAAAAAGATTGTCATATTATCTGGCAAAATTTCTAGTATAGAAATTTTGTATCTAGAGTAGATAGATGTGATGAAATCTATTACTCCAAGAAGTGACTCACAAGAAGTCAGAGGTCACTCAGAAGCACTGGCCTCACATCTGTTTGGGATTTGCCTCAATTATTTTAAGTCTTTGAGTAAGGGCTTCAGGTTCATCGAAGTGGTTTCTGTCTTGAAGATATCAACCTGACTTTCCTGTACTCCTCCAAAATTTATATTCTTATTAAAAACTGTTTAATATTTGATAATAACCAAACTGCTTACTTTTCCAAAACTTTACATGTCAAATGAATACATGTAAAAGAAATTTTTCAAAACATACAAAATACGGTTCTATATAATTTATTAGTCCCGATCAACATTTTTGAAGTGTCTGAAATTCACGAAAAACAGTGCCAAGTGTTAGTGCTACAAAAGTGAAATATATAGAGATACAGGCATGAGTCAATATATATCTATATCTATATAACAATATCTACATACAGATATATACCTATATATCTTTGTATTTATATCTACAAGTACATAAGTATATACATATATTAGATCTATTTATATATATTCATATCTATCTATCTATCTATCTATTCTGTCCAGAAAAAGTGAAACCATTGTTAATATAATAAAACAGTTTGCATGACATCTATGTAACCTGGCAGCCAAGGAGAATGGACTGGAATGTGTATGTGTGAACATGACGACTTCACTGTACTAGTCAGTGGGGATGGTAGACACCATTGAGTGAGCATGTTCACTGTGTGGCTGTTGCATTCAAAATGAGTGAGTGAGAAGAGCACGGATCTGCATCATATTTTGCATTAAGCTTGAACATTACTCCAGGGAATCTATTCGGATGATTCAGAAGGCCTTAGCTATAGACAACTGGTGATTGGCAGCTTCATCACCACAACACATCTGCCCACTCATGCCTCATGTCTCATACAGTGTGTTTTGGAAAAACATCAAACCCCCAGGTGACTCAGCCCCCACTATAGGCCAGATTTGGTGCCCTGAGACTTCTGGCTTTCCCCAAAACTAAAATCACCTTTGAAAGGGAAGAGATTTCTGACTGTTGATGATATTCAGGAAAATAAGATGGGGCAGCTCATGGCGATTAGGAGAACTGTGTGAGGTCCCAGGCTCCCTACCTGAAGTGGACTGAGGTACCATTGTCCTGTGTACAATGTTTCTCATATCTGGTATCTTCTTCAATAAGTGTCTCTATTTTTCATAGTACATGGCTGGATACTTTATGGACACACCGTGCACGCGCACGCGCGCGCGCGTGTGTGTGTGTGTGTGTGTTATTTGCTATTTTATGCTACTCAGGAATGCATAGATTTTATTTCCCATGAGATTAAAAATGGTCATAAATTAGTCCTTGGTTAATAACATGTATCATTTTGAGAGACATTCACATATAGCAGTTATTATTAATATATTCATGTCTAAAACAATTTTATTTTAATATGTTTTAATAAAACTGCTATTTCAGGATACCTTTTTGTGAACAAAAGCTAATGAAAGGTATATGTAACATGATATTCAGTTTCTAGTGTATTTATTTCTGAGTCCCTTGGAGCTTCTAATATTATTTCCTAAGACATAATTTTTTCATCATATATGGACATTTTATTTGATGCAACAAAGTGCATCTTTACTATAGCTACTGTTTTCCCATTGGTGAGCTCGGTCTAATATCGTGAAGTGTTCGATTGCTTTTGTCCCTCTGAGTAAATAAGGGGAGCACTCCATCTCAAGAAAGCTCATAAACCTGACTCCTTTTAAAGTGATCTCATCCTATAAATCTTTTCTAGTCCATTGCAATTTCCTACACTGTACTTTTAGACAGATAACTGTACACCCTCAACGTAAGTGAAAAATATTGCAATGTGTACTTCTAAAAAAGCATGTTTTTTAGAGATTTAGTCCCAAATTTGTATACATCTCATATTGTTCAATGAAATAAAAGCCACGAGAAGTATCATTTCTATCCTTACAGGCACACTTGAAGAGTTCTTAATAAAGTCAAAGTAACTAAAGGAAGCACTTTGTCCTCTGTGGTTCTGCGAGAGGAAAAATGCTTTAAAGGGTTTTTCACCATTGTTGTATTTCGGTTGGGTAACAGTTAAATGAATTTTGAAGGATATGGATGACAGCAGCCCCTGCGAAGGAAAGCTTGCCATGAACTAATTCTGTACTCGAGGCCTCACTGTGACTCACATGGATTAGTGAACCCAGGAAACAACCTCAGCTCAACTTGCACAGAACTTTCAACATTAGTGTTCTGATGAGATCAGCTCTTTTGCCTTTGGGCTTATGAATCTGGATTTTCAATTATAATGACAATATGAAAGAAATATTGCGTTAGGAGGACCCTAAAATCCATAGTCATTGCCTAAGTCATTGCTTAATTGATTGTAAGAAATCATGGATATTCCCTTCTGGTTATCCTAAGGCATTGAAGTCAAGTGTAAAATATACTCCTTCTTTATCATTAGTGTTTTAAGAGACATGTGCAACCTACCCAAGAAATAGGAGAGATTCTCAAAAACCTCTAAGGGAAGTTTGTGCCAACATCTGTCTGAAACTAGTGTAGGAATTATTCCCAGAACAAATAACTTATTCTCAAGTGAGTCAGTCACTGCAACTTGATTTCCTCCCTTTAAAACTGAAATATGAATCATCAGTAAGATTTGTATTGGATTAGTTCACTGCAACATAAGAGGTAGAATTTTTAATCCTATTTACAAGGTTAACCTGAGAATACTGCGAAAACTTTTTATTAATGTATTGCTGAATTAAAGAATGAATTAATGAATGTGTAATATGATTGAACTGAATCTCAGATATCCAGTTATTGGGGTCCTCCATACTACTTCCTACATGTTTTGTTACCATTATGTTAATAAATCTATTATGATTAAATGATGTTTCCTAAATATAGTAATATCTATAACTATATCTATGAGATCTGCTCAGAAAATGTCCAGTCATGTAATATGAAAAAGAGACATTTATTGAAGAAAATATAAGATACAAGAAACATTGTGCATAGGACAATGATGCCTCAGTCTTCTTCAAAGTAAGCCTCTTGGGATTTCACACAGTTCTCCCAATTGCCATCAGCTGTCCCATCAAACTTTCCTGAATCTCACTGAAGGTCCGAAATCTCTTCCCTTTCAAAGGTCATTGTAGTTTTGGGAAAAACCAGAAGTCGCAGGCCACCAAATCTGGGCTGTAGAGGGTCTGAGTCTCCAGGGTGATTTGATGTTTCTCAAAAAACTCTGCATGAGACAGGATGCATGAGCGGGCACATTGTTGGGATGAAGCCCCCAATCAGCAGTTCCCCATGGCTCCAGCCTTCTGAATCATCCAGACAGTTTCCGTGGAGGAATTGCTTAATGCAAAATTTGTTGCAGATTCGTTGCTCTAATCTCTCAGTCATATTGAATGTGACAGACACATAGTATGCATGCTCACACAAGAGCATCTACTGGCCCCACTGACTAGTACAGCGAAGTTGTCATTGTTCCACACATGTGCATTCCAGTCTACTCACCCTGGCTGCCAGGTTACACTGATGTTGTGCAAACTGTTCTCATTATGTTAACAATGGCTGGACTTTTTCCAGGCAGTCCTCATATATCCAATATAATCATGTTATGTATATATATATACACACACACACACTTTAAATATCTTACACTTTTATTTATCAATTTAGCTCAAAAAGCTTAAAATAATTTTCAGGATTTTATATTTGACATTGGATTAAGTCTCTTTTAAAAAGTTCTCACCTTTTTATTTTAATTTTTATTTATTAATTTAATTTTTTAATCTATTGATTTGAGAGAGAGAGAGAGACATTGATTTGTTATTCCATTCATTCATGCATTCATTGGCTGACATTTTCATTCTTTTTTGACCAGGGATTTAACCCACAACCTTGGTACATCGGGATGACAGTCAACTCGCTGAGTAATCTGGTCATGCCTCTTTTTTTTTTAAATAAATAAAAGTAATCAATCATGTACACAACTCTCTTTCTTATAACAAACTACATTTTATGTTCTTTCTCCCAAGAGTTAACCATGACAATATTCTCTTTTCAAATTTCATTTTTACCTCAGCAATCACAACAGATTATACCTTTTGAAAGTTAAGAATTGATGCTTTCTTTAAAAAGTAAAATAAATTCCATTTCTCTAAGAAAGGTTGCCCCTCACTTGAAAAGAATAATTTCAGAAGATATACTTCCTTATAAAGAGAATTGTTGGAACCTAAGATATACATTTGCATGGCCTCACCAGAAGGACATATCTAAGCATTAGTCAAAATCAGAGCACTCAGAGTAAAGTACAATAAATTTCCTAAAGTAAGCCATGCATTTGAAGATATCTGTATATGACATTTAGGGTTTCATAGGTCAATCAATGTACTATGAAAATTGATATATACCTAAAATAGTACTATAATTTTCATGATGAAAAAAGCATTGTTATTGTTCTTCTTGGGCCTCTCTGGAACTCTTTCATTATTAAAACTATGTTAACTGAACAGATGTAATAAATCTTTAAATGAAAGAGCAGTTCATTTGCAAAAGAACATTCTGGCCAAGGCTGTTCACACACACATTCCTGTAGATGGTGTGAATTATAAAGATTTATTTTGGAAATGAGGGAGAGGGGAGTATTGGGTGGTTTGCTGCTTTTACAGAAGTTTACAAAGAAGGAAAAAAAATCTTATGAAAATCCACTAGTTTTCTTGTGTTGATCTGTTTTCCATCTCTCCTGATACTAAATGTCTATCATGATCTTCTTAAAGATCTTCTAGGCTCATTTCTCATTTCTGCCTTCCTCCTTTTATTCTTGTTCCTTAATCTCCTTCCTTCCTCTCTCTTCATTTCCTTCCTTCTTTCCTTCCTTCCTTCCTTCTTTTTTATTTTTTTGAATGAACATATTTCTTCCCCAAGGCCATTATTATAAAGCCTATTAGATCCTTAAATTGAGTGGTGAAAAAAAAAGGACATTTTGAAAGAAAATGAGGTGCACTGGTTGATTTCATTTAAATATTAGCCCATGACATCTACTGTGGTATTACAGAAACCAGAGCAATGTGGAAATAATTCGTAAGATATTAAATTTAACTTAAATAGACAAAGCTAAATTTTTGTTCTCTACTCTTAGAAAAAAATTACATTCATGGATCTAGGTAAATTTTCGGGGATAGAAAACATGAAAAATTAGAGGAGGAAAAAGCTCAAGTAAGATAGAGATATATTGTCCTTTTTGTTTACTGTTATGTGACTTTGGGATTATTTCCTAAAATAGGAATGAAAAGATTGTGAAGAGTTTATATCAAATACCTACTTATGCTCATATTACTAACTGGAACTTTATTTTGTAAAAATGAAAATTTTTTAAATGTTCAAATCAAGGGAGAAAATGCAACAGTGAGCTTTAAACTGTCCACAAAATGTGAGTTTGTATTTCACTTACTAAAAATTTGTTCTTATCATACAAATAGTATTTTTAATCTACAAGGACCTTCTCTTTCTAAAGATCCTCTTGTAGTTTCCAAGTTTTATAATTTATGAAATAATTTTTGTAAACAAAATAAATAAGGCTTGAAAACTTTTACTGGCTTCATACGGCTAGTTATCATTCCCTTCTATCTTTAATATCTCCCAACAATTGCAAAAGGAAGAACATTTTTTAAAAATTTTATTTATTTATTTTTAGAGAGAGGGGAGAGAGGGAGAAAGAGAGGGGAAGAAACATCAATGTGTAAGAGAAACATAGACTGGTTGCCCCTTCCATACCCTCAACTTGGGACATGGCCTGCACCCTAGGCATGTGCCCTGTCCAGGAATCAAACCAGTGACCTTTCAGTTCGTAGGCTGACAGTTCATTGAACCACACCAGCCAAGGCAAAAGAAGAATATTTTTAAATTAACTATGGCAAAGATGACAGTACACACAATGAAAATGAAATTTTAAGGATTCATTTAAAAGGAAAGTGGATACAAGATTTTAAAAATAAGCATTTAAGATTTTTTAATAATTTATTTTTTATTATATTTTTTCCATTGCCATTTATCCCACTTAGACCTCTTGCAGCTCTCCCCTAGCCTCCTACCTCCACCCCCCTCCACAGTCACCACACAGTTGTCCTTGTCCATGAGTCCTTTTTTTTTTTTTTCTGGCTCAATCCCTCCACCCCGCAATATCTCCCACCCAGAGCTACCAGCCTGCCCTCTGTCTATGAGTCTATCTCCATTTAGCTTCTTAGTTCAGTTCATTAGATTCTGCCTATGAGTAAAATCATATGGCATATGTGTTTCTCTGACTGGCTTATTTCACTTAGCATAATGTTCACTAGGTCTTTCCATGCTGTCACAAAAGGTAAAGTTTTTTTTTTTTTTTTTTTTACAGCTGAGTAGTATTCTATTGTAAAAATGTACCATAGTTGTTTTATCCACTTGTCTACTGAAGGGCACTTGGGCAGCTTCCATATCTTGGTGATTGTAAATAACACTGTAGAATGAGCATAGGGGTGCTTATATTCTTTCAAATTAGTGTTTAGTTTTTCTTCAGATTAATTCCCAGAAATGAAACTGCTGGGTCATAAAGGAGTTCCACTTTTAATTTTTTGAGGTATCTTTGTACTGCTTTCCACAGTGGCTGCACCAATCTGCATGCCCACCAACAGTGCAAAAGAGGCCATAGTAATCAAAACAGGAATATAAACATGTAATCAAAACTGGCATAAAAACAGACACAGAGGTCAATGGAATAGAATAGAGGGCCCCAAAATTAAAGCATGCCTTTATAATAAATTAACATTTGACAATACGTTAAAGATGGTTTATTCAATAACTGGATCTGGGGAAATTGAATAGATATGTGCAGAAAAATGAAACTAGACCACCTTCTTATGCCATGCACAAAAATAAACTCAAAATGGATAAAAAACTTAAATGTGAGATTTGAAACTATAAAAATCCTAGGGAAAAAAACATAGTAAAATGTCAGACATTGCTTGTAGCAGTATTTTTTCTGATATAACTCCTCAGGCAAGGGAAACCAAGAAAAAGTAAACAAATGGGACTACATCAAAGTAAAAAGCTTTTGCACACCAAAGGAAACCATCAACAAATTAAAGAGTTAAGATTTTTGAAACTGTCACATCATGTGTGACTAAGCATAGACCCTGAGCATTATTTTAGAGCATCATTTGTGCTAAGAATTCAATGTACAATGATAGGCCTTTGTAATAAATTCTTGGATAAATATAATTCTGGATACTTATATTTTTAATGTATGCCAGTGTCAACAAAAATATATAAAATACTCTGTAACAAAGCATTTTCTAATAGTTTCCCAAAAATCCTCTAAGCAAAATTAAAACTCTATCAGAGAAATTTTAAAATAAAGAGGCTTTAAATAATTTTAAATATGACTATATCTAAATCAATAAAAATATGAAAAAAGCATTTTGACCCATTCTTAGTCCAAACCTATTCCTAATCTAAAAGGCTTAGCTTATTTTTCAATGTTAGCATCAATATGCATGAAAAATGCAAAAGATCTTGCTATTTCACAGATTTTGACCTTTTGAGTATCCCTCATGAATTTATTCCTCCATCTTGCCATTTAGGTTCACTTTCTCAAATTATCATCTACAAATTTACTGACTGTTTAAAGTAGTAACCAACACCTTTCCATAACAGGATATTCATTTATGTCTTTGTTTTGGCCTATTACTGATTTTGGAGTTTTTTTTTCACTCTAGAATAAATTATTAGCTATTCTCTGAGCATTCTTTCCTCTCCGACTTGTAATGAAAACAGGTTGCTAATGCTTAGAACCCTGAAGTCTAAAGCAGCCTTTCCTATTCTCCTATATTACCCTGAAGTTTCAGGTTTTTTGGTTCTGTTTTTGTTGTTGTTGTTATTGTTGTCATCATCGTTGTTGGTTGGTTGTTGGTTTAATAAACACTTTAGGTTTAGAAAAACCTGTTTAATTTTGTGCCTGTCACTTATCAATATATGAAATCAGATACAGGCTTTGAGAATTTCACAAAAGCTTTCCTCATAGGTCAATACGGCACACAAAATGATGTCGGCATGTAAGATGTGGTAGAATACTGCTACAAAATATACCTATTATTATTAGCTTTTATGATCCAACAATGTTCTCATTAGAATTATTCCTCAGTCAATGAACAAGTTGCATCGCTAGGATCAATAGCAACAATATCAGTAACGTGGTTTTTGTGAATTTGCTTGGAGCTGAATACTGAAAAACCCACTGAGGATCCATGAACCCCACAACTATGGGATGCTCTTAAAATTAACTTGGGACTCTGGAAAAGACAATTTCTATAATCTTACAAAATATAATATAAATGTGACTTTATTGTTTTGGTCACTGGTTGGTAAACTTTTCATTAAGTTTATGTGATAACGCTAGCGATTTCATCCTTTTCCAGATAACATAAATACTGAAATCATTGTAATTTGAAAAGGTAAACTTCAGTTTAAAGATACATCCTTACTAAAATGCCAAAAAAGTGGATGCTTTCTTATTATTAAGCTGTAAATATAATTTTTCCACTCAAAGGAAGGAAGAGCAGAGAGAAAGAAGGGTGAGAAGGAGTGAAATTAACATGTAGGAGTATTTGTTCTTTTCTGCTGGGCATTTTCACTTATATTATATCATCCTCTCAGCAATCCTATTTCCCATGGTAATGATATATACTAGTTTTACAATAAGCCTGCAAAGCTTCATAATAACATTTCACATAGTGAAATCACACGGGTGTCTTTGCCTTATAAAGCTGGTTTGTGGTACAGCCAAGTTCTCTAACTGTAAAGTCAATGTGTTTTCAACACACCATATTTTTCTTTGGGGGGTGGGGGTTCTTGCCCCATCAGTCTTGTTTATTTGTGAAAATAGTCTACGGTAAATGTCAGTTATTATAGAAGGTAATTCTTTCAATGAAATTAATGTGGATGAAATTGTCTTGGTAATATTATATATTTAATTTCACATTTTAATATATTTTAAAAAATTGAATAAATATTTTTAAAACTTGAAGAAGGCCAAATATGTGATTTTAAAAACTATAATATTAAGCTCTCACTCATGTATTAGGATTTCTATATTTAGAGGCTATCACTTAGAAATTATTTAATGAGTAGCCTTCCTTGAAATGAGCTAGTATATTTTCATAGTTTCTGAGCAAGAACACCAGACTAGGATAGTGAAATTCACATTAACTCATATGCCATATATTACATATGTTACTTTTTCAAAACTTTAAAAGTCCTGGGAAATATAAATTGTTCATAACCTATCTTTTCCTTCATTTTGGAATATGAGACAAACAGCTGTTTTCTGCAGGGGCTAATTACATGGGATAGCACTTGCTTTGTTCTAAAACCCTTTACTTTCAAATTTTGTATTAATTATTAGCAATATATTTCTGCATAATATTTTTATGTATTCTCAGAAGCAATATACATTTAGTCCTTGGCCATTAAGTATGTTATTAAATTTAAGATGTTTTAAATAAAGCAGTATGTTTGCATGTGTTTTCAGTCTACATGTGTGTGTATCAAAGGACACTCATCACATGTGTTATGATTAGGTTGATAACTTATAGTAATGTTAAATTATTGTATTCATCCAACAAATTTTAATTTAGTTATTATATGTCAGTTACTAGATTCATTTCAGAGATCATATAAGTGAATGAGATAGTTCTTGCTACCTGAAGAAAAAAAATGTGAAAAGATTCTACCAATACAAGTAAAGTTACGCATTTTGATACATGATGAATACCATGAAGAAAAACTAGTTTTCTCACATACAACTGGTTTATTCTCTGTGCTGATACATGCATGTATAACCAGTTGTATTTGAGATGTGTAACTTTCATTTCTTAAATATCTAAGTTTGAATGAAAATTTATATAATAATAATAGCAATTAATGTTTAAACAGGCTTTTATTACTAGAATCAATCTCAGCCATGTTATATGAGAAAGATATCTATCCAGAAAGTATCCATCCATGTACAATGAAAAATAGACACTTTTATTGAAGAAGATACACGATACAAGAAACATTGTACATAAGTCAATGATGCTTCAGTCCCTTTCAAAATAGGCACTTTGGGGGCTCACAAAGTTTTCCAAATTTGTTGACTGCAGCCCATACATGTTCAGCGTCCTCAGGTGTTCTGCTAGTTGCAGGACTTCCAGAAGGTGGATCACATTGAACAGATTCTTGACCATCTTTGGAGCATTTGTGCCACACTTTTATTTGCACTACACTCATTGCAACATCCCCCAAGGACTTCTGAATCACATGAATAGTTTCCATGGAAGAATGTTCAAGCTTCACACAAAAGTTGAAACAGATTTGTTGCTTTACTTGTTCAGCCATTTTGAATGTGATGGCCACACAGTACACATGCTCACTCAATGGCATCTACCACCCCCACTGACTAGTACAGTCAAGTCATCATTATTCACGCATGCACATTCCAGTCCATTCTCCTTGGCTGCCAGGCTACACTGATGTTGTGCAAACCATTCTTGTTATATTAACAATAGCTGGACTTTTTTTTGGTACAGATCTCGTATGTTTGTTGATGTGGCTTTGTCTTCTGCTTGCTAATATCATTTTCAGAGTTTTCCCATTAGTGAAATGAAAGTCAAGGATATTTCTTTGTGCAATCTTTATATGTCAGTAACAATGTTGTACTTGTTTTCCCTGTCTCTTTCTGTATCGTTGAGATTATTTGGGTTTTAAATTTGGCAATATTTAGCTGTAAAATTATTTTTTGGAGGGGGTTGCTTTTTGATAACATTATCTATGTGTTTCTATTAAAACAAGAAAAAGTTCTTAAAGTTTCCTTGAGAGAATAATATTTAGTAACTATAGTTTCCTAGAGAGTTATCAATTTCACCTAGATTTTCAAAAAATTAACATTAAGTTATAAAACTAATATTTTAAGAGTTTAAAATTTCTTTCTTGGTAGTTACTTAATTTTCCTTATTTTATATTTTGTGTATATCTGATTTATCTTAATTAGGTTAGTGATTTGCATAAATATAGTTTGTTATTTATTATTTCTTAGTGCTTTGTTTTCATCATAAAATATATATTTTATACTCATAATGCGATATATGATCAAATACCTCATATATAATAGTTAATGTTATTCATATTTTTGTTCTGCGCACCGTTGTGTAATCTGATTTTCCCTTTAAATATATGAAAACTCAAAGATGTCATAAGTCAAGTCATTGACTTCTCCTCCACAAAGTAACAACTGCCTCTCTCTTTTCCAGGTGACATTGGGAAGGCAACAAGACTTTGCTTTGATAAATTTAGGTACCAATAAAATCCATAATGTAATGCAGCAGCAGTGTTCAATATATAGGAAATGGTATTCCAAATAAAACATTAAACGTAAAACTTGCCTTGGAAAATTTAAGTCACATTTCAATTTTTAAAATTTAAGTGAAATGTTACTCACTATATTATTATTTTCTTTTTAATTTTAGTTGTGGTTATTCCTCCAGTGCCTTTCATAATTTGTGAATTTATGAGGACAATAACAATTTTGATGATTTGTTTTTCTTAGTCACCAACATTCATTCCATCACTATAAACTTCCATTTCTATTCTCTGATTTAATTTAGAGTAAATACATGTGACTGTCTCCAATGTCATTACCCTATTATAAGTCACTATTATTTCTGGGCTGGGTAGTTGCAATAGATCCTTAATTTGTATACCTAAATTTACATTTGTATTTCTCAAAACATTCTTGCACAGTAGTTAATATGATCTTTATAAACAGATCTGATATAATGTCGCTTAAAATTAAAATATTTCTGTAATAAAATTCCTAGAAAATAAAAAACAAGAAAACCTAGGAGACCTTGTGTATGACCATGACTTTTTAAACACAACACAAAAGGTGCGGTCCATGAAAGGCATAACTTATAAGCTTGACATCATTAAAATGAAAAACACTTTGCTCTCCAACAGACAATATCAAGAGAATGAGAAGAAAAGCTGCAGATTGGGAAAAATATTTACAAGAGGTATAGCTGATAAAGAACTGTTATTCAGAATACACAAAGAACACTTTAAACTCCAGTACAAGAAAATAAACAACCTGATTAAAAAAATGGGCCAATGACCTTGACAGATACCTCATTAAAGAAGATATACAGATGGCAAGTAAGCACATGACAAGATACTCCACCATGTCATATATCATCCAGGAATTGCGAATTAAAATAATAATGAGAGACCACAACATACCTATTAGAATGACCAAAGTCTGAAACACGGACACCACCAAATGCTGATGAGGATGTGAAGCAACGGAAATTCATTCATTGCTGGTGGCAATGCAAATGATTTGGCCACTTCGGAAGACAGGTTGGATATTTCTTGCAAAACTAAACACACACTGTTTGAAACAGCAATCATGCTCCTTGGTAATTAATTACGCAAAGGAGTTGAAAGTTATATCCATACAAAAACCTGCACATAGATGTTTATAACAGCTTTATTCATAACTACCGACTTTCGAAAGCAACCAAGATGCTCTTTAGTAGGTGAGTGGGTAAATAAACTGTTGCACATCCGCACAATGGAATATTATTTAGTGCTAAAAAGAAATGAGTTTTTAAGCGGTGAAAAGACATGGAGGAAACTGAAATGCACATTACTTGTTGAAAGAAATCAATCTGAAAACGTTATATACTGTGATTACAGCTTTATGACCTTCGAAAAAGTCAAAACTACTGAGACAGAAAAAATCCATCCAATGATTGTTAGGGGTTGGTTGGGTGGAGAGGTGATTAGGGGGAACACAGAGAATTCTTAAAGTAGTGAAAATAATTTGTACGATACCATACTGATGGATATATATTGTCATACATTTGTCCAAACCCATGAAATGTACACCGCCAAGAGTGGACTGTAATGTAAACTGTAAATTCTGGGTGATAATGATGTGTCAATTAGGTCCTTCAAGTATAACAAATGGGCCACTTGGGAAGAGAATGTTGATCATGGCAGGAGGCCGTGCATGTGTGGGGGAGGGGTGGCTTTGGGGAATCTCAGTACCTTCCTCTCAGCCTTGCTGTGAATCTAAAACTTATTCTAAAAACTAAAGTCAAGAACAATCTCAATAGCTTTACATTCTCTTAGAGGTTAATGTGAAATCACTCACATGAACTATAGGGCATTTGGTGAACGAACTCCCACCTGTGTGTCTAATATCATCTTCCGCCTTCGGTCTCTCCTATTGTCGGTGCTGTACATATATCAAGCTCTTTTTTTCCGTGTGAATGTTGTGTATATGGTTCATTTTGCCTAAATAGTTACCTCTTTACCTATTTCTCCCTTACCAGGTATCAGTTTTGTATCATTTTTCTCAGAGAGACATATTGTAACCATTCAGTCGGTAAAATCTTTTTCTTATCTATGATGTATCACAAGTTGTAATTTCATATTTAGTAATTTATTTAGGTCTCCACTATATTAATTGTCTTAGTTGACAAGAACTACGTCTGTTTGTCCACCAGCATATGTACAGTGTATCCTAATTTAATGATTGGCCCACAGTCACTCAAAAATAATACTTTTGACTTACTGATTGAATATTACTTTACTGTCAGTAAATTTCTTTTAAATAATTATCTGGTCCCTGTAGCAATCATGGCTAGCAGGATATCTCAGATGAAAAAATCTAAATATTGAAAAGCATTCTAAATCCCAAAGTAATAGAAACTCAGAAGGTAAAACATATTTAAATTCCCATTTCCCACTAACATCAGTGGTACTTATTTGTATTCTTGTGGAAATCTATTAAATTGGACAAATTAAGATGTCATGGCACTCAATGTTTGAGCTTTCCATAAAAATCATTATATTTTAAAAATTAACAGGTTTTCATTTTATCATGAGTGGCATAAAGACTAACTTTTGAAAACTCTTCACATTTTTGTCATGTACTTATTAATCATACTACTATCTACTTCATAGTTATTTTGACATAAAGTTTTGAAACTGTATAAAAGATTTACATGTGTAGAGTTGTGCAAATAAAATAAAAATATGGAAAAATAGGATAACAAGATAGTATTTATAGGATAAATATCAAGTTTAATATAAGAAATGTATACAAGAAGTGACTTGAAGATTAAAACAGAATAGCACAGCATTATGAGAGAAATGGCTCTCTTGAGTCACCACAGAGAGGACACTATGTTAATTAGAGAATGACATCCTCAACAGTTCTACAGTAAATACAGTAATGAGTTTCATGGGGAGTATATATTTGGTGTCTGTCAATATAGGCTGATGGAATGAAAGCAAAATTAGTGCTATATGGAACAAAAATGATGTAGTTCCAATAAACTCTCTGATGCTGAGCCACCACTGGGGTTTTAGTTAAATCATCTTATTTGAACAGAGGTAGAACGGTAACTTACATACGAACATACGGTGATCTTTCCAACTACATCACCCCAAACAATAGGTCTCCTTTCTGAGAAGAAATCTCAAGCATCCAAGTTAAATAGTTATTTCTACTTTCAAGTTAAGGTTTTTTGTTTCCTGCATATAATATAGTGAGAGATAAGAACAGTTAGCAATAAAAAGAGCAATATCCCTGAGTACTTCATATGGCAAAAATAAGGTTATCACAGAAGCAGTCATACCATGGCTCCTAATTCAATTTTAAGATGTTAAAGGGATTCTTTCATGGGCAGTTTTTGCCCCTCGATATAGCCTCTCATATTTAACTTATTTCTGATAAACTATAATTCTAAAAGTTTACTTGAAATACTAGTGCTTTCATTGAAAATTATGACGACCATTTGGTTTTCAGAAAGCTTTATTGTATTGCAAGGTCAAAACTGTTGTGTTTAACCTGAACCAATGTGGCCTCATTTTTTTCCTGAATTGTCAAACTTTGTTAGGAGAGCACTACAATGTATAGTAGCAACTGAATTCATAAATGCAGTTTCAAGTCAAATACAATTTTATTAAGAGACTAACTTGAGAAACCCTGGCTAGAGAATTTAATAGATAATAGTAGATGACATCATGTACTACCTGGAAAGCTAGAAATTAAAAGACTTGGCATCTTCATTAGTGTTGTATCAAGGCCTGAGAGGCTTATGGTCTCCTGCATATCTAGAGAGAGACGAAAAGAGAAAGGGAAAACAGTTCTTTACAAAGCTATCACCCAAAACAATGTATGATATCATTAGGTAGTTATTTATTGATGAGAAATATTAAAAACTATGATTTATGCTCCCAAATTCAGATTGATAAAAATTCTACTCTACTTTTGCATATTACCTCCGAGAGTTAGATTGCTAAAACATGAGGTGTTTTGGTTGGAATAAAATGAAATCATCCCACAACTATTACAATATACAGTGAAAACCGATTCTGAAAAAAGCTATATATATATATATATTTTTTTTTTTTTAGAAAATTTGACTAGAACTTGTCACAGTGAATTGAATGCGGTTTATTTTTCTCAGTTTCAATGGATGGTTTTATAATTTATTTAACAGATCATCAGCTTTATTCCCTCCTTCCCTACAGCTGGAATTTTATATTGTTCCCATGCTGAGTAGTGAAATAATGACAAAGCTTATCAGAATAAGTTACTCCAAAAAGGGAACTAAGCTAATGACTCACTTTCTTTTAACAGGCAATATATAAATATATGAATGCACAGTGGTTTAGCCACTAAGAAATTCAAATGAAAGCTTGAAGAATGTAGGCAAATCCAGGGTGCTTTAAAGATGAGCTGAGAATCCAGCTTGTATGATTGTTTAAGGATACCTTGGGCTGCATCTCTTGGTTACTAAGTAGATCTTGACATGGGGGAAGATTTTAGCTAGTACCAAGGGGAGATATGGAAGACAATCAGCTGACTTAGGGGATGTGCACAGGAATCAAAAGTCAGAAAAGTAGTAAACATTGCTGAGCATCCACCTCAGGAAGGACTTGTACTCCCAAAGCACCGCCTGCAGTGCTCACATGACCGATGTGACCCTCCATGCTCTCTGTGGCACAGCAAGTGGCAGTGTCTCCACCACCTATGATGAGGGTGCATCCCCCAGCAGTGGCTTTCATCACCTCATCCATGAGGGCTTGAGTCCCTTGGGCAAAGGCTTAGCAGTGGCTTTCATCACCTCATCCATGAGGGCTTGAGTCCCTTGGGCAAAGGCTTCCCATTCAAATACACCCACAGGTCCACTCAACACAGCCTGTTTGGCCCTAGCAACATCCTCCATGTACTTCTTGCTTCTCTAAGGACCACGGTCCAAGCCCATATCAACAGCAGGTGTGCTGGAGGGTGCAGTGCCTTGGCCAGTTTTGGCATTCTCATTAACCAAGACATCAATGACAGAGTCAACAGACAAGATAATCTTCACCCCATTCTTCTCAGCTTTGGACATCAGATCTATGAGGACATTGGCTCCCTTTTCATCAAACAGAGAAGTGCCAATTTCCACGTTGTTGAGCACTTAAGGAAGATAAAAACCATCCCACCACCAATAATCATCTCACTGACTTTGTCCAGCATATTATTGGTCAGCGGAGTCTAATCTATAAATTTAGCTCCACCCAGGATAGCCAGGAAGGTTTGCTCTGGGCTCTCCAGGTCATAGTTTAGCTCTTTCTTCATCAAAAAATCTCCAGCTTTCTGTGGCAGACTGACTCCCACCATGGAGTTGTGGACCCAGCAAGCAGTACCAAAGGCAGCATGGACATAGACATCCCCCAGCTTGGAAAATGGGTCTCAGAATGCTTCTGTTTTGTCTGGCTGGGCTTCAACCTTGTTCCCAGGAGCATCTTTTCCCTTCTCTTCTTTCCCCCACGTGAAAGAGAAGTTTCTCAAGCAGGATGACAGACTGAGCATCTGGGTCAGCACAAGCTTTTGCTACTCCAGGACCCACACAGTTCTTCAAGAAAAAAATAAATTCCTTGACCAGCAGAGATTTTAGTTCTGCAGCAATCAACTCCACAGAGTACTTGTCAGGCTTGGGGACACCATCAGGCCTTCCCAGGTGGCTCATAAGAAGCCACCTTTGTGGCTTCTTTGGTTCCTTTGTCCAAATAGAATTTGCTGATTTGGATGGCAGCCTCGATCCTCTGTTTAAATGATCTGGTGATTCTTCATAGGAACACGGAAGTCCACTCTCACAATGACCCTCTTCCTCTTTGCATTCAGCTTGATCAGAGTCAGCTTGTTGGATTGTAACAGCTTGGCAATACAGCAGCAGTGTCAGGTCCGGGGTAGGGAGGGCAGGTCTCAGAGAACAGCGAGACAACAGTCTATGTTGGATTGAATGTGGTTTAAATTGGATATTACATAAGCCTTTAATAAAGACATGAATGAAAATCATTTAGGAACAAGAAAACTAAGCTAAAACTAATTCTAGCTTCTCTCATCATTTTAATTTATTGTTTCCTAAAATGAGAGCTATTGAACCAGTAAGGCATTACTGGTGTCTTGTGCAAATGACAAATAAAAATGTTTTTAAATGTGTTTGGAAACAATGACAAACAATGAAGACAACTTCTTGTAATTCTAAAGCCAACAAAGAAGAAAAATTATTTCAGCAGCATATGGTAGAAATAGATTTTTTTCTGCCACAGAAGAAAAAATAAATGATTGACAATAGATTCAATTTATAAACATATGCATGGAAAATGTGTGATAACTCAGTAATTAAATTGTAGACAATAGCACATTCCCAAGTGTAAGGTGACACATAATGTTATCAACAGTTTGGTGAAATCATTCAGCTTGACACACCATCCAGAATATGAGGAAGTAGGTAAGGATAAATTAATTTTTCCAAGCTGCATAAGCAGAGGATGAGGAGCAAAATAAGAGACTACAAGTATTCAATAATTACTGATATTTTTCATTACCTGTTTTTTCTAAAAATGGCAAGGAAGTAAATGAAAAACAATATCAAAATAACATTTTTTTTCAGGTTATCTATATTGGTAGAATGTTTTCATGGCTAGAAAATTAATCTGTTTAATTAGCCGAGATTACTCAAAGGAGGCTTCGTTGTAGATCTAAACTGCCTTTGCCTATTGATTCCACCATTAATTATCAGAAGAGGCTAAAAGCAAGTTACTTAAATGTCTCTGAACACCATGTATTATTTTCCCATCTTAATATGGAGATGTCATCAAACACAGACATAGGGCCATTGTAACAATTAAGACATCACATATTAAAAACTTTCTTATATACTGGTTGCTTAATAATTTTTAACCCCATCTTTCTCCATTTCTACCTATACAAATAATCCAAAGAAATAATTATGAAACAGTTTACTATAAAAGTAAAGGTCATTTGTTTAGTCTATCCACTCTGGGCTAGTTTCTGTGTACAATTATGTAAGTAGGTCACTGATAAAACCAAAGTAAAAGAAGCAGACAACAACAACAAAAACAAAATCTAAACGAGAGGCAGTTTTTACTTGAACATCACTCATATATGTGTTATCTGAGTACTGGAAGTTTCAACCAAATATTTTTTTTTGTCACAGTGATATTTCTTGATCCTTTGGGGCCATTCTAGTTAAATTTGTGGTTAATGGGTTTCTTTAAGTTGGAATCTTGGGGAAAAGTCAAATTAATCAGAAAGATCTGAATCACAGTGTCACAGTGTGTGGTGACATATGCAAACTCATCAGTACATTTTGAAATACAAAATTTATACTATTTATACCATAATTGTGTTTCACATTTTACAGTGAACCTAACCTCATCATTAGGTGTGATATTTACTCTCTGCATTAATGACCTTCTTAGCTTTCGCACGTATATTTAACCAGGTGATAGTTTTTGATGTGTACAAATAACAATTAATTTCTGCATTGATAATTTCTCATGTACAAATAGTTTTGGCTTAAATGATTTTGCTTATTACATAACCTTTTAAACTCTATTGATGTTTCTTTATGTACAGAAATTGTCTTTTTTTCATATTGGTAAATGGAGGCCACTCCTTGTCAGTTTGGCACACAAAATGCATATTTCTATTGACTGAGTTTCTTCATCACATTAATTCATACTGACTTTGTTCATCTCCTGTCTTTTTTACCAACTCTGTACTAATCAGCAAACCCCATGGCTGTGTCTTTGAAACACACACAGGCTCTTACCACTCTCACCACCCACACTATTGGCACCTTGGTCCAAATCACTGCCATCGCTGCCTTGCAATAGCCTCCTAACTGCATTCCTTGCCACCACCCTTGCTGAGACTTCTACTTTCCATCTTCTGATAATGGGCACAGCAATCCTTTTAGAATGTGACTTCTGTGACTTTTCTTCTTAAAATACTTTAATGGCTTCTCTCTCTCTCTCCCTTTGTCCTGAATAAAAGTTAACTTTTTACCAATTGCAGCTGTATATAGTTCCTACTTTTGGACAAATTCTTTTGATTCTTGTTGTCCCTCAATTGATGAAATAAGAAAAATTATGCAATTACATTTCTTCTGCTTTTAACGAAATCATAAAAAAGGGAATCCAACAATATTGATGAGAGGAAACAGAGTAAGCAATAAAACTGGTAATTAATTCTATGGAATATTCTCAATTCATCAGAAAGAAAAGTAACATCAAATATAGGTCATATCATATCAGTCATTTTTCTGCAGCCAAACCATTAGTGAATATTCAAAATTATATCTTTTGAATTTCAATGAAGACTTCTGCGCTTCATTTTCCTTTTATTTAAGACTTAATAATTTCTGGGTTATTTAAAAATTTTCTTCATAGGCTAATGTATGTAGAATATTTCAGGGTAAATCTGATATTTACTAGAAATAAAAAATGGACCTGTTTTTTATATTTAGTAATACTAGAAAGAGAATAATGGAATAAAAAAATAATTTTAAAATGATATTTTATTTATTTTATGGAAAACATAGGAGGGAGAACAAAAATTCAATTCCTCTGTATAAAAATATACATGGATTTTTAAATATAATCAACATGTGCTTTGAAAAAAATCAAGCTACAAGTTTGGGATTTATATGTATTGGTGTGTGTTCTTCAATACTATGAATAAAACTCTTATCATATCAACTGGTCAAAAATAAACACTGTTATGATTATATGTGAAGAAATCAGTGAATATAAATATATCTTGATGTCCATGCATAGCAGAACATAGAGCATTAGAGAAGATATGAACATAAAAAATATTCTCATTTGTATAAATTCAGAGTGCTAATAGAACAGAATTTCCCGAGTATTAAGGCTCTGTCCACTTCTGGTTAGAGTCATTTTTGCAGCTCAAGTCCCTATGTCAGCTGCTGTTGAAATACATCTTGTCAAATAATTCTCCTTCAAAACTGGTTCGTTAAATATTCATATTCATGCACTGCAGGATTTTTTTCTATTTGCATTTAATTAAACCACATATTCAAATAAAACCCCTCATGCCAGTAAGCTGAATATTTTCACCTTTGTATTTTCTTTAGTATACATGGAAAGATGTGAGATTTGGAAAAACAATGCTGATGCTTACAGAAACTATATCTCATTCCTGGTTCTCTCAATGGCTCTAAATCCATTCTGACATGCAAATCCCTGAGGTTAAAATCCTATTTGAAATTCACATTTGAGTTTATAATGATTCTGCTTCTGTGCTTATTTAGATTTAATAAGCATGTGAAATAAAAAGATCACATAACCTTTTACATCTGAAACAGATTACACAATATTCGTAATTAATAAACGTCATTCCATGGGTAAATGGCTTTCTGCACAATAGTCCTATAGCATCATTCATATCAGTGCTAAATCTCAAAGTACACAAATGTCAAAACATTTTATTTACATTATAAATACTGCTATTATAACAAATGGAGTAGCACCTGTGAATTGATAATAAAATCATCCTGGGATCTGGGAAAAAATTCATAGGCACATAATTGAAGGACTTAAATCATCAACCTAACTTATATGGGACCTCTCAAATGCTGTGTTTCAAAAAGTTCAATTTTCAGCTAAGCCAGTAATATCAGTTCAGCATCAGTTAGGATATTGTGATGTTCAAATATTTGTTTTGGTAGTCAGAGATAAGACAGACCTAACAATTTGCTGAGCATGGATTCAAATCAAACTGCCGAGCTATGACAGTTGTAGCTAATAGTTTTGCTGAATAAGTGCTCAATTGGAAAAGAGACAATGTTAACCAATCTATGTTTAGAACTTCTTCATTGTACATTTTTTCACTTCAGGTCAGTAACTGAACTTTAATTACATTAATGCATGTCTCTGCACATTCTCTGATGTAGGTTTTCTGTTGTTCTTTTCAAGTATTCCTGCCAAGAGGAAACATTAGTATTTTTCATGCCATACACACTCTCCATAATCTTAACGATTGTTCTGCTTCCTCTCTCCTAACAACCTCTCTTTTAAAGATCTCTCATGACACAACAACCTCTAATATCACAAGGAATTTGTAACCTTCCTCCCACCCTCCCTTTACATTTTCTTTCCTTCCTTCCTTACCCCTTTCCTTCCTTCCTTCCTTCCTTCCTCCCTCCCTCCCTCCCTCCCTCTCTTCCTTCCTTCCTTCCTTCCTTCCTTCCTTCCTTCCTTCTTTCCTTCCTCCTCCCCTCTTTCCTACCACCTGTCCTTCTGAAGATTTTGAATTATTGTGTATTAGACATAGGGCCAGATACTAATAATAAAACTTTGAATAATAAACAGTTTCTGTTTTTAAGATTTTAGTCTACACCATGTTCCTCATATTTTTGGAAGATTCAACATTCACATTAAAATGACAACTGTGGTCCTGGTTCCCTGCATTCTTGGTCACTTCAAGTCCAATCACTTCTCTTGCCACTTCATTCCACTTTATTTTTTATTTCTACTATCCACATCCTTGTTTCGAATATCACCTTTTGCTTAATTCTTCAAAGTTTACCTCAGTTACTCCTTCTCCATAAAAAGTCGTTGAATTTCAATTCTTAAACCCTGAAGCTTTTTCTACCTTTTTTATCATACAATGCAAACCTGAATTAAACAAATAATTATTAAGTGCCTACTTTGTACCACTAAATTATTTATTTTCATTATTGGTTTGTGTGCTCACTGTGAACTTCTCACATGTAGAGTTACCTAAATGCCCTTTAGGTTTGCAGTTCTGTCTTGCAGAGATTCTTGCTAACTATTCAATTAATATTTCTTGAAATACATTTATCTTGTTTAAAACAATGCCAATGGTGTTATTGATATCATCATCCATTAAATTTGTTAATATGCTTAGAATAATCTAAATTATTCTAAAACAAGTTTTTATTACTTGCGTCAAGCAAAGCAGATAACTAAAGCCCTATGAAAAGAAGCAGCATTACCTTTGTCTCGTGTATCTTGTACCCATGTAATGAAATGAATATGAAATCTGCTGGAATAGTTATCATAGTACTTTATAGTCACCAGGAAAGTCAGCATTAGAATTCTGGGAAGAACAGTATTCGATTGTTAAATTTCTGCTGTCACATATTCCAGATCTATGAACATTAGCTATGACAGAGTGCTAAGGCCCTGAATAACCTTTGTCCCTCCTACAATTCTGTAGAACTTCTGAGTCTGACAAAAATCTAAGTAACCATAATCTTCCCTTCTTTTAAAGCCCTCCTTAGTGATGGCTGTACCTTAGTACTCCTGAAAATCACAGGCCTCCTTTCCTCGGTTCATCAAAGTAGATGTATTAAATGACTCACAAAGGAAATAAATCAAACATTTAAAAAGTATATTCCTAAGATAGGAAAGTGCTACCATTGAAGTTCAGAAAATATAAACTAGATACTCTTAAATCACTACTTCAGTTTAAGAAATTAATACTTAAAAATTTGATGTAATACTTAAAAATTTGACAGTCTAAAGAAGTATATTTTCCTTGTAAAAGTCATAAGAAATAGGTTGTTTCCAATGAGACAAAAACTTCATTTCTAACAAGAAAGAAGCATAAAGAGAAAACTAGGGCTGATTTCTAAGTCTTTTGTTATGGTATATTCTTTATGATGTTTATATCCAAGCTTAATTTTTCCATATTTAAAATTATTGCTGTTCATATGTTACAAGGTAAGTAGGCTCATATTTTTTTGCTCTATACATTTACATTTCATTTTCTTATACAGTGAATTATTAAAAAAATTGTCCATGGTCATGCAACAAAAAGATTTTATATGTGACATGTATTTTAAAGCACCTACACCCAGGCTTTGAGCATGGACTGTCACAAGCAAAATGATGTTTGTCTCATCACGCAGTTCTTTGTGGGCACAGGACCAAGCCTCTGTCCTGTGCTCTGGTTCCTTTGGCTGGAATCCCAGATACTGCTTTCTTTTCTTCTTCTTTTTTTTTTTTTTATTTTCAAAACAATGAAGCTTTGAGAAAACAGTTGAAGAGATAAGAGAAAAAGCTGTATAAACTTTTGGCATGTGAGGTAGCTCACTAGAGAGGTAGTTTCCTAACTAGATACAAAAACAACTCTAAATGAATAGGGTTTTGTTAACTTATTTCATAGTATTGCATTGTTCAAATGAGAAAATCTAGCTTGGATTATAAGCAACTGATTATTACTTATTTATGCATTCACTGGTTGCTTCCTGTATGCACCCTAACCAGAGATAGAGCCTTACAACTGTGGTGCATTAGGGTGATGCTCCAGCCAATTGAGCTACTTGACCAGAGCCCCAACCACAGCTTTTTACTAGGTTAACTCTAAACTTCACACTGTGAGATCTGATGGGGTAATGAGATGCCCCTTTTTGAACATAAAATCTATTTAACTTAGTCTCTTCTTTCCTACACAAGATGCCCAACTTTAAAATTAAAAAAAGAAAGAAAGAAAAAGAATAGAAAGAAAAGAAAACCCACTTCCAAGAAAAAAGTACTTAGCACAGCAACTTAAATATAAAACAGACTTGGAAACTAACTGAATTTTAAATAACTGTGATTAATATATTAAAGGCTCAAATAGAAAAGATGGGCATCATGAAAGATCAGATTAATAATTTAAGCAGTGAGATGAAAACTGTAAGAATAACCCTAACAAATGTAAAAAATGAAAACCACACTAAGAGGTAAAGAAGACCTTCAATGACTGTAGTTGGCTTCATCTAGCTTAAGAAAGAGTCAGCCATGTTTAAGAAAGATCTCAGGACAAGAGAGAAAGAATGAGGCAGGAATATTTGAAATATTATAGGAAAGTATTTGCCAAAATTAATGACAGAAAATTCTCACAAGTCAAATCAGCTCAAGAACACTAGGAAAGCTGAACAACAGCAACAAATATATCAATGTGTGTCATACCCATTTTGGTTTAAGCAAGAGTAACAAAATCTTAAAAGTGCGCAGGGAAAAAATTCACCTGGCTGGTTGTTATTCTTATAAGGTTATCAGAATTTGATGGCAATTTCTCCATAGAATCCTTGATAAGGAAATGAGCTCTGCTTGAAAAAACATCATAGAAATACAAATATGTTATATATTATACA
Organism: Mormoops blainvillei; assembly: GCA_004026545.1. NCBI lineage: Eukaryota > Metazoa > Chordata > Mammalia > Chiroptera > Mormoopidae > Mormoops > Mormoops blainvillei. Next base: position 52,368 of record PVJD01006529.1, read on the forward strand.
TATAACAAATGAATAATAAAATTATATTTGTATATAATATTGGTATTTCTTCATATATAGGAACAGATATACAATTTGTTATATGTAAAATAAGTATATATATATCTATATATACAAATATATATCATACAAAATTATATATATATATATATATATATACACACATAATATTTGTATTCCTTCCTATTCAGGCTCTGGTGAACTTGGGGATTTGAATTATCATTGCTTTCCAAGAATCACCACAGTAGTGCTATCTCCCCTCTATGTGGAAACCTGAATAACAACAAAAATCTGCTTTCTGTTTCTGTGAAACAAATGTTTTAAACTGTGAAAGTTACAATCTCCATAATCTGAGGTGAGAAGTGGAGTAAAACAAGAAGATTCTTGAGAAAACCTGTAAGAGGAAAAGATTTCATCTTTTCAGGAGCTTTCATTATCCCTTCACTCCTCAGCAACCCCAGTGATGGTCTCAGAAACACCTTGCAAAGGGCTCTCACACATGGAATACTTTTAGTGATTAGGAACTTGCTTGGCACTTTTCTATGCTTTGAGCTGTCCTGCAGAGCATTGTCTTACAATATATTGAGCAAAGTGGCTGTAAGATGCCAGCAGTTGAAAGGTTTACATAAGGGATGACTTTTCTTATGCATTCATTTTAAAGGCATATTTACCAGAGGACTTGAAAAATAGATCCATGTCAGTTTTGCCTGCTTAAATTCGATCCTGTTGAAATCAGGAGAAACAGATATACCCTTATGAAAGCATTGCAAAATTTTACCACATAATAATCAATACATAAGGCAGCTTAATGGATTAATGTTCATTCATGGTGAAATGTACCTAATTCAGAAGCATGTACACAGAGCAGGAAATATATAAATCTTCATTTAATTTTTGTCTAAAAGGTTACTTTTGTTCATGTTAGGTAGTTTGGAGATAGGTTAAAGGAGCCCACCTAGGGGGTTTTATTTAGTTTTTCATCCTGGGATTTTTATCTAGGGCACAAAATAATCATGATAGCTACCATTTATTATTTTAAGATTTTATTTATTTATTTTAGAGAGCAAGGAAGGGAGGGAGAAAGAGAGGGGGAGCAACAACTATGCGTGGTTGCTTCTCACACCCCCACCACTGGGGACCTGGCGGGCAACCCAGGCCTGTGCCCTGACTGGGAATCAACCTGGTGACCCCTTGCTTCGCAGGCCAGCACTCGATCCACTGACCCATACCAGCTGGGTATTATTTTAATTAGTATACAATTAAATAGCTAGTGGCTAACAGAAAAAGAAAAGAAAAAATGTTTCGTTTTAAATGAGGAATGTACATAATTTTCAAAGGCCCTGTTAAAAGTTCTTTTTTAAAAAAATAGAGATTCACTGACTTCCTTTGAGACAGTGAAGGCTTCAGCTACATCAATGACTCAACACACATAAACACACATATTGCATCTTAGATGTGCCCACATAAAAACACTTGCAATGGGTTTTCTGATTTATTTCACTGGGAACGCACTTCAGCCTCAGGCTCCATGCTTGCCATCCTCTGGGCCTGCGCCTTACTGACTCGCAACCTCCACTCATAACCTTTTCCCAATCTTTACCTTGCTCATGCTAACAGAAAAGTCATTTCCTGACAAGAGGCATCCTCTGACTTTCGGATTTGAATTACGTAAGTCCCCTCCTCCTTTTATCATAGTTGGCCATTACTTATTCGGCTGCCTATTTTTAAACACCAGTATCACTGTCTGGATTGTGAGTTCCAGCCTGATAAATTACAGTGGGCTTGGTTAACCATTCCCTGTGGTTAGTGGATTTGGGTCTGGTAGAATGGCTGGCACATAGAATGTGCCATCCTGCGCCTCGCCTAATCTTCCTCACAGTAGGACAGAGAATCAGGCCCAAACACGTGCCTCCTCCCTTTCTCACTTTTTAACCAAACTGTTGCCACTTATTGTCAGCTCTACCTTAAAAGAGATGCTACCTTAAAATAACCACTATATTTTGCTCATTTGTTTGTTTTGTTGATTAGGTCCAGAGACTTGGAAATAAAGAACAGACCGTGAGCAGAGGGGAGAGGATTGGGGGAGGGGAATACAGAAGGGGAAGAGGCAAGCGAAGGAACACGAACAGAGGACTCATGGACACCGACGAGGAGAGGGGATCGACTGTGGGAGTGGGGGTAGGGGCAGGACTGAGCAACGGGGGAAAAGACCAGACAACTGTAACTGAAAAACAATGAAAAAAATTAAAAACATTATCAAGGAACACACACACACACAAATATGCACTATAACTTGTATATCTGAGTTCTTTTCACCCCTTTTGCCACTAAACATGCTAATCCAGCCCTTTATCATGAACTGCCTGGGTTACTGCAATTGTCCTCTAAATGGTCTGCTTTCCTCTGGCTCCCAATCACTGAAAAATTTTCTCAGAAACCACATGATCCTCTAAAAATATAAAGATGATCATGTTGCTCCTCTACGCAAATCTGTCCAGCGCGCATCGATCACGCTCCAAAGATGAAAAAGCTCTCAGTGACCTGCTTCCTGTTCTGGTTCATGGCTTACAACTCCTGCTTTTGCGCTCCCACTCCAACAAGCTTCTCGAACTGACCAACAGGCGCCTCCTTAGGGAGCCATTGCCGCTACTGTTCCAGGCACCGTGAACCATGACTCAGGTGCGCCTTATAAGGGTCTTTGTTCCATGTAACATCATCTGAGAAATCTCGATTGTTCATCCTTTCCAAAGTGGTTCCTTTGAAAATTCAACGCTTCCCAGCTTTATTGAGATGTTGACATATCACATGCTTCGTTTGTTTTTATTTCATGCAACTTCATCTCCTCTGCCATTGAGTGTTTATTATTTTATTTTTGTCTCTTTTCAATAGAATATAAGCTTTTAAGTGTATCAACATTTGTCTTGTTCTATTATAATTCACATGAAATTTCCAAGCAACCAGAAGGTTCTTACTGAATACTGTGAAATGAATAAATAAATGTTCAACAAATAGTTCTTTGAAATATGAATGAATACATTACTGAAATAATGACTATATGAATGATTAAACAAATAAATCAGGTGGTACAAGCAGTCATTCTCTTTGGCAGGCAATATGCTACACCCAAGGAAGACAAACTTCCAAGTTGAATGTTTGAGTCTATTACATATGCATCTATGCATCAAGATTTATTCATATGCCCATAATATTTACATGTTATATTAGTCCATATTCTTTTTACGATATCACTTATCTGCTTTTTAAAAAAAGACCCTGCATTTTTATAGGCCACAATATCCTGTCCAATACCTTTCCCAAGCATACAAGATCCTCTATAATCTGGCTATAGTCTGCTCTCTTTATCTTATTTAATGAAAATCTTATATATCTCTCTTGAATCATCCAAAATATTAAATCATGCTCACACCTGGCACCCACATCTTGGTTTCTAATGCCATGCTCAATAAAAGAAACTGGAGCTCTTTTTGAAATGACTGGTCCTAGGGCTGAAGCAGGGAAGATAAGAGATGTTCCTGGAGCAACTTGTAAGATCAGGAAACAAGAAAATGCTCAACAAAAAGTCTCCATGATAATAGGAATATGTCAAAGGGACCAACCAAAAGACTCCCAGTGACCAAAGCTGGAACAATTTTTACACAAAACAAATTCAGTAGAATTGGATTATAATCGAAATTATAAAATAAATTTCCTTGAATTCAAGTGACACATACAATGATTGATTAAATGAATAAATGGGGATGGAGAGACCATCTCTTGTGCATAAGAATTTCAAGACATTTAGGCATCTACTCTGTTCTCAAGGAGATATAACATAACTCTCTACTTCTTAAGTGTAGGCTGTACATAGGGATTTTTTCCCAAAAGGTACAGGATAATGAGGGGAGACAGATAATGTTACAGTGGGTAAATCTGAAAAACACTACCTCATTCAAATGATCAAGGTCAACATCAAGAGTGATGTCATGTTATTAGCATGTACCCTAATTGATATAATATGAATAGAAATTTACTTTGTCATCTTCCCCCAAACTTATAACTCCAGCCTAATCATGACAGAAACATAAAGCAGAGAGAAACTATCTACAAAATATCTGGCCAGTACTCCTCAAAACCTGTCAAGGTCATCAAAAAACAAGAAAAGTCTGAGAAAGGACCATGGTACAAAGGGAGTTAAGGAAACATGATGGCTAAGTGCAATGTGGTACCCTAAAGGTGAGACCCTAGAACAGAAAAAGTACATTATTAGGTAAAACTAAAGTGACTAAAGGGACTTAAATAAAGTATGGACTTTAGTTAATAAGAATGTATCAATAAGTGTTAGTTGTCACAAATGTGCCATTCCAATGTAAAATGTTAATAATGAGATGTTAGGCCCAGTGGGGGAAGGATTGAGGGTGCGAGGTGGGGATGGGTGGGGCTGGGGAAAGTAATGGTGGGAAAACGTTGATGAAAAAAGAAAATAGATGGAGAGAGGCTAAGAATAGTATAGGATATTGAGAAACCAAAGATCTGATATGTACAACCCATAAACGTGAACCCATAAACGTGAGGTGCAGTGATGGTTGGATGGGGTGCAGGGTGGAGGGGATTGGGGGGAATGGCACAACTGTAATAGCATAATCAATAAAATATACCTAAAGGAGATATTAGGTTATGAGTATATGGGAACTATGCTATCTTCACAACTTTCCTGTAATCCAAAAAAGTATTAAAAGAAAATAACTTATTCTGAGCCTATAGATAGTACATGATAAAATGTGAAAAGGAATTTGGAACTAGACATGGATTCAAAGTCCATCATTTTGTCTAGTAAAGAAAGGTCAAAAACCTTCCTTAACTACCTGGAAATTTTTAATAACCCTTTCATTTCTAAGCATTTCTGTGTAACGTAGACATTTTATTTTGACATATTTGCCCACTTCAATGTCAATGATGTCCCTTAATGAGAAAATACTAGGCAACAAACTTGTTAAAATTATATGAAACTTGATAGGTTAGTGAACTGATCTTTGAATAGTTCAGACACGGGCAACTATACTTAAAGAGGTGTATTGCCTTGGTGGTATCCACATGCTGAATATTTCTAAATCAAAGAATATTCCTTCTCTTGCCATATTTTTACTCACATGGTGATTTTTGAAAGATCCATTAATGTTTCTTATTTCTTTGAAGTAGAAAAGTTTAATACCCTGGTTTGTTTTTTGGGGTTGGGGGCCTGATTATTACTCAAACTATGCATATAGCAAATATTTACTTCGCTTTGTTTGTAAACTCCAATATTTTTACTGCTGAACTCTCTGTCATTCTTGTCACTGGCATGAGCTATTAGAAAATCGTTTATGTCTTTCACAGCTTTGTATCAACTGTCTGTTTTACTTTGACCATGGAGACCTGACAACAATGTAGCATTTCACCAAGGAAACAATTTGTTCATTTTTATTCCTTCTTTACAGAATTGCTTTGTTTCTTGTTTGGCAGGAGAGGAGAATGCTGACAAGATGATATTGAATCAGACTCAAAGCCAGGCAGTTTGGTCATTACCTTTTGTGCCAAAAACAGCTTCGCATTTGGCCTGAAAACAAATAATTTTTTTAAACCTCCTAATGTCAATAATAATTTCTCTTTAATAATTTATCCTCCTCTTCCTTAACATCATCACATTACCACTGCAGAGATGCCACTTTAATAAGCCTCAATTTCATGTTATACTCTAAAAAGTTTGGCTCAAATTAATCATAATAAATATACATATGTTTAAGAGGTATTACCTCTAAGGGTTTTTACAGATAACTTCTTTTAATAAAGTTTACATCATCTGGATCTTATAAATTATTTTTAATGCAGGCTTTTATTGTTTAAAATGTATTTATAAAATTATTAAAGACAAAACAATTTTAAGTGACACAAGACTTATGTGACTCATATTTTGTTAAAGATTTTCTGAATTTACTTATGCATTTATTTTCGGTAAGAGGTAGACCTATATGAAATTTCAAGTCCATTAATTTTTAAGATAGGCAGTTTATTTTTCTTTCCCATGTCAAGAACTTCTTAATATAAAGAATTATAATTGGTATAATAATCTACATAACTTGGCAAGCAATATATCTGTTTGTCAATGTACCAAATTATATCTAAACCTCTATGCCAGAATGTTAATACTTTTGTGTTTGTAGTGATCTCTTTTAATTTGTCATAATGGCAGAAAAAAAGTCTGTTAACATGTAATGGTTTTCTGTGTAATAAGCAATAATGTTCTAACTTTGTTCCATCTGTCTGCTAAACCAATAATAGCAACTAATCCATTCTGGTCAGTTTCATTGTTTATGCAATGTTACATTATGGTGTTTTGATGTCTAGGAACACACACATCACAGGATCACTTTCATGTGATTGAAATATTCCATGTTTATTTCATTACAGTTGTTAGAATCTAGTCTTCTGGATTATAACTGAATTGCATGGAAGTTCAAAGACACTGTACTAAAGAATCCCCCGTTGATTAAATGTCATGCAATGGCTTTACTTCTATTATTAGAAACTCAATTAATTAGTTCAGTGATTGCAATGGAAAATGTGTTGCACTTACACTTTTTTTATTTTATACATTAGCAATGGTTAAAATTTATAGCACTTTTCCACCCAGAAGATTAAATTATTTAGTTGTTCTTTCAGTCATTCATCAGCTACCTCACCTATATTTTTATAGCGCTTTAGAGCTGACAGTTCTCAAAAGCAGTTTAGTCATTTGGCCCTCTGCCAGCCAAGTGGCAGAGGAACAACTAGGTTCAAACTGCCTGAATCTGTCTTTTCACTATATGTTGCCTCTTTTCAGAAAAATCTTTGAAATATGTCACATATATCATTTTCATATCTAGTTTTTATTAGGGTGATTTGTAGGCGACTAAAATGAGTAAAGCCAGAAAAAGTTTTATATAGTTTTTCTGTACATTTTATACTGAGGCTTTTTTTGACTGCTTCTCTCCATCCAGCAATCACTCTACTAAGTTGAGGCTGCTGGAATTTCACACACAGCAGGGCGTACTTACACTCATCCTATATTTAGAAAGCATGACATGCATATGTATCTCAATTAAGCATATTTAAATTTATGCTAACATATAAATCAATGGTTGACCAATCTTGTTACATATTAGACTCAGCTTGTAAAGTTTTTAAAGAGATGCAGATTGTGAGGTATGGACCTGCAGAGTTAAAAACTAGGGGAGGAGTTGAGCAGCTAGAAAGAGAAATAAGGCCAAAGTAAAAACTGCACCATATATATGTACCCCTCACATGGAATATGCAACTCAGCCATAAGAAAAGATGAAGTACTGTCATTTGTAAAAGAAATGAGTGGGTCTTGAGAATATCATGCTAAGCAAAATAAGTCAGACAGAAAAAGTCAAGAACCATATGATTTGACTCATATGTGGGGTGTAAAACTAAAAGCAAGAAATGATCAAACAAAATCAAACAAACCAAAACTCACAGACACAGACTATAGCACGGTGGTTCCCAGAGGGAAGGGGGATAAGAGGGTAGTAAAGGATAAAGGGGTCAAATACATGGTGAGGGAAGAAGATTTGACTTTGGGTGGTAAACACTCAATGCAATACAGAGATAAAATATCATAGAATTGTATGCTTGCAACTTGTATAATTTTATTAATCAGTGTCACCCCAATAAATTTAATTAACTTAAAAAAAGAAAAAGATATTTCACTATGCAAAGTTAAATAGTTAAGGAAGACTTTATGCAAAGCTATTGAATTAGGGGGAAACTACTGAACTTAACCCCACTGAAACAAAAATTAAGAGAATTTTAAAGGGCTAAATTGGAGAAAATTGTAGGATACCTGCATTTGCCTTTGAACCGTGCCAAGAGAAACAGTACACTTTCTCACATATTCATACAAAAAATAGTTTTGCAACTTGGAGCAAAGCACTCAAAATTTGTTAAGCTCTTACCTCCCCTTTTAGACTGAAAAATAAGTGTACTACTTTCCTTGATGATTACTTTCAAAGATATGGCTTTTAGCTTCTTTGGAAAGACATTTCTGGTTTGTAAAACCATAAAGAACATATGTGGAGGATATAATTCAGTGAGTTTTTCATAGATTATAAAGAAAACATAACACAAAGGCACAGGAAAAAAATCTAGGCAGTTATTTAAAGCTAAAATATTGTATTATGGTTTACTTTAAACATTTTTAGTTTTATTCTGAGGATATTTACTAAAATGTTCAAATTCTTATTTTCCTAATTAAAGTATTAAATTTCATACTTTTAGACTCTTCCATTTCATATATTGTGAGACTGCAATCTTAGGTTCTATGGCTTTAATAAAGTTACCATTTACCTTTGGTAAATTAAAAGTAGAAAACTTAAGGTACTGCAATAGTTAATATGTCTCATGAATCAAAAAATTTACTACTACTAAATGACCCAATGAATCTAGATGAACATGCAAATATGTCCAATAAGGTGACATTTGCACATCATTAATATTTTAATGGTTCAGTCAGTATTGGGAGTTTCATGGCAATATAAATTTGCTTATCCTCTAAGGCTATAGGGACTTTCAGAAATGCTTTTATACTTATCATCTTGGCAGAGTAAAATGTGGTTAAATATATATTCTGTCACATGTAATCAAATATTTAGAAATATAAAAAAATGTAGCAAAACTTAGCTAATCATTTAAAAAGTGAGCACAATGCAAATGAATAAAATCAGTGAGGTCATTTTTCTATATGCAAGTAAATAATTCAAAAGTAGGCAAATACATACATTTCTCTTTCATAACGCTCTAAATATAAATTTGAATTAATAATTGTTCTTTATATAAAAAACATGGTGATCCAGGCTCTAGACTACAGGTTCTTCAAATTATCTCCATATGTGGATGTTGTTTCCTGCTACAAACCATGAAAATGACAGGAGGAAAGAAAAGACACGTTCTTTTATTCCTTAAAAAATCGAGTTTCTGATGGCTCCTTCTCCATCACCTCACTCATTACGATGTCTATGAGGAAATTAAATATTATTTGTGAATAGCTCAGGGAACATCTTACCTGTATGTGTTCACATATTACAACAGAAAAATCAACACTGAAAAGTCATAGTGACCCGATTTCCACAGTTTAATTTGGGTTTACTCTTTGTGTACATTCTGTAGGGCTGAACAGAGCACATGTCCATCTCTACGGCATCGTACAAGCATTCTCACTGCCCTAAAAATCCTCTCTAATCCACGTAGTTACCCTTCTCCCACCTCCAACCTCTGGTAACCACTAATCTTTTCATTATCTCCACAGTTTTGTTTTCCCAGAGCGTTATCCAGTTTGAATCACACCATAGGTGGCTTTTTCAGATTAGTTCTTTCACTTGGTTATATTGATGAAAGTTTACTTGTTATAGCAGCTTTAAGTTCACAGCAAACTTAAGAGAGATATTGAGATCGTATGACTTTTACTTAGGAAAAACAGGCTTTTAATCACAAGTCTGTTAACAACTGTGATTCATATTTTTCCAGTCTTCTTTGTTTTACCACCTCAGGGTCCATTCTTTTTAAAATTATTCTTATTTTTTAAGGGGAAGATGCTTTCTCCATCTAAAACCTGGCATGATTTCCTGCATCTAACATGCTGGATCTTCTTTAATAGAGTTTACTTTATGATGGTCATACACTTAATTGGTGTCTTATTTGAAGGGTTAGAAAAGACAAACACACACATACATGGAACAAGATGTACCTTCCACCCTAGGAGGAGAGTTAGGCATAAAAACTAAAAAGTAGATAGACAAAATGTATGAAACATGATTTTCAGTTATTGGATATCAGGTAACATGGGAAAATAATGCCTAAGAGAAAAGAAACAAATAATATATGCTCCATGTTTGCACAATTTTACTGAAAACAGCGATTTACAACTGGTGTGCTGCAAGAATTTGTAATACCTGATTATTTAGTCAGGAGTACTGGCCTCTTTTCCCTTCAATTGTCAAATATGAAAATGACAACAGCCAAAACAACAAAAGCTATTTGGTGTGAATGAATCAACGGTTTACCTGTTTTACCTATATTTTTGTCAGATCAGCCAAAAAAATATATATATATATATGTACACCACAGAATTTTAATAATTGGTTTATGTATGCCATGAGATGAAAAAGGTTGAAAATCACTGACCTAAAGAAAGACCTAAGCCATAGAGGGGCCCTGGTGGAGCCCAATATGCTACCTGAGATGAAAAGATGAACCCAGGAGTACTGGAAAGCCAAAGTGGCTGGAATTCACAGGGCAAAACACCAGTGAAGAGAAAACTGCACCCGGTATCTGCAAAGGGTCTCCCTGGAGTCTTCAGCTAGGTACTGATTAGAACATGTATATAAGGAAACTACCAGGTGTGAGGGAAAGAATCACCCAAAAAGAGCAAAGGACAAGCCCTCTGAGCACAGAGAGATTGGAAATAATTTGTGTTACTACCGGCCATAGTGGAAAGCGCTAGGATTCATGGAACATCAAGGATGCTCATTAGAATAATATAATGATCCACAAGATTCGTGCACCTATTACAGAACTATAAACTATATAGTATATAATATAGTTTATAATATAATAGTGGAACAAAATCCAAGAGAACTGAAAGAGAAATATACAAATCCACACCCGCAATTAGAGATTTTGCCACTTCTCTCAATTATTGATAGAAGTTGTGAACAGAAATTTCGTAAGGATTAGAAAACTTCAACAACCCTATAAACATACTTGACCTAATATTTTGTTAAGGAATTTTGTGTTTAATTTATTAGGATATTAATCTATAGAGTTTTTTTAGTACTATCTTTAACTTATTTTGGTATCAAGGTAATTAACACTGGCTTCATAAAATGAATTTGGAAGTCTTCTTTTTTATATTTTTGTAAAAAATTATGTAGAATTTGTGTTAATTCTTATTTAAACTTTAGATAGAATTCACCAATGAGACATTTCAGCCTGGGAATTCATTTTGGGGTAATTTTGAAATTATGAAATTCAATTTCTTTTTGTTGTGTTGTTAGGAGGTTATTCAAATTATCTATTTTATATTGGGAGTGTTTTAAGAGTTTACTTTTTTCAAAGGATTAGACCATTTTGTCTACATTGTCAAATTTATGTTTGTAAAGTTGTTTATAGCACTCCTTTAAAATTCTTTTGATGTATCCAGAGACTACAGTAAATTTACTACTTTATTTCTGATATTGGTAATTTGTCTTTTCTTTTTTCCTATCAATCTTACCAGAGGTTTGTCAATTTTATTGATATTTTTAAAAAACTAACTCTTTCATTGACCTTATCAATTTTATTTTCAATGATTTTTCTGTTATTTTTGTTATCTATTCCACTTTCCTTGGGTTTATTGTGTTCTTTTTCTAGTTACTTGAGTTATTGATTTAAGATATTTCTTATTTTCTTATGTATGTATTTACTACAATGATTTTTCCTCTCTTTTGCTCAGCTCCAGAAGTTTCAAAATGTTGTTACAGCTTTATAAGAGTGGAAGTCTGGGGTCCTTACTTGCCTTTTGCTTATGTGGATGAGGATGAAAGAAAAGTTTAGTCTGTGCTGTTTGACTAGATTAGAACATTTGTTATTTAAGTTACATGCCTTGCTAGGCTATCTCTTTCCTGGTCTTTCAACTAGAAAGAATAGCTTTTGTTGGGAAATTTTTTGTCTGAGCTGTTGGTGTTTTCAGGTTACTAGCTTGTTTAGATCTGTGATGTAAACATCTCACAGTTTTTGTGCTGTTTCTTGGGTCCCAAAATCCCTAAATCTCCTTTCTCTATATCTTTCAGAGGTTTATAGTTTGGTTTTTAATTTTAAACAATGATTGGTTTTAGTTCTTGATTATTGTTGGAATATTTTAATATTTGACACTAATACCTTAAAATTACCTTTCTGATGTTCTATTTATTATCACATGCATCAGTTGCCTAATGACATTTTATGCTGTCATATATTTGACAACTGCAACTTCTGAAGACCTAGAGGGATAAACTCAGGTGAGTTATCATAGGACCTTTGCAAAGAGCTTTTGTGAATAATAAACAACATTCATAAGAGCAGAATGTAAAATCAGGTTGGGAAAATATTTGTAGGTAAATGATAACTGTGACTCTAAAAAGCAAAATAATTATAATAATACTATCAACAAGCTAAATATTTTAAAGCCAAGGGAATTAAGACATAATAGAAGGTTTAAAGGCAAATAACTAATATGTACAGGCAAATATTGCCATTATATTAGCAAACAGAAGTCAACAATAACATTATTTATTCACTACATCTTTAGAAGGAAGGTTGTAGATGATGCTGATGGAGTATTCTCTGAATGGCATGCCCACCTGCACTACTTATTCAAATAAAAAACTGATAAAATGCTTTTTAAAAGTATTTTAACACTGTAATACCCTGAAATATATTTACAAACTGGCTCAGTATATCTACTGATAACAAGCTTACTTTAAGAATATAACATTGATACAAAAAACTGCAGAAATATCATGGCATTTTCCATAATAGTCTGATTCCAATTGAAATCGGACTATTGTCTAATATATTGAGAATAGTTAAGTACATTATGAAACATATGTGATATGTATTATTGATAATATTTATCAAAAGATGTAAAGACAGGAAATTATAGAATGGCATATACAAATGATATCAGCAAAGTAAGATATAAAACATGTATATACCCATTACTTAACTATTGGTTAATTTCCTGACAAAGTTTTAGAAAGACTAGCATAAGTAAAAACAGTTACTGTTAGACTAAATGATTATGATTATATGTACTTTGTTATTTGTCCTGTTAAATTTTTAGATACTTTCTGTTGTTTTAGCTTTCTTTATAGAACTCTTGTTTCCCTTTGATGCTTATGAAAACATTGTAAAATCAATTCATGTAAGATGTTAGCTATATATTTATGAGTTTTTAAATTTCTTTTTGTGAGAGATTAAATAAATGTCTTCCAATATACCAGTTCTTACAAAGAAAAGTCCTTAAAGACAAATGCAAGTTTAAATACAAAATAAGGAAGCAATTTTGGGTATAAAAATCAAAGAAGTGAATACATCCAAGTCAGATAGAAAGTTAAGTATCTTGATGTTAGTTCAAAATTAAGATATACTTTCCATTTAATGTGTGAAAAAAAGTGTCCATTGGGGTTTTGAAACTGTCTATATAGTTTTATAAGTCACTTTTCTAAAAAAAGAGAAAGTGAATATTTGACTAGCAAGAAATATATTTAAAAAGGTTAGAACAAAATTCTGCAAAGTATTAAGATTTAATTGATGCTTGCTTGATTTCCAAGACTATCTGCCGAACCATTAAACCATAATAACACCTCACTAGCATAGGCCATCAATTTCTTTTCCCCAGTAATACAAAAGCCTCAGGAAATTTAGATTCTCCACTTTACAGGAAGAGATCTGAAGTACTAAGAATTTAACACTGAAAATGAAAACAATTCCTTTATGTTTGTATATATATTTAAATAAAATTTATATAGTTATAATTTTTTTGGAATCATGAAACAAGGTGATTAAGGTATTCAAAAAAAGGGTCAGAGTTTTCAAATTATACTTATAATTTTATATTCTTATTTAAATTGCTATGAACACATTCGCATTAATCTGTCACCTGACAGCTAGCACCAGACAAGAAATTCATGTTTTTTATTATAGACCTTTCTGGGTAAATTTTTATTATTATCATTTCGAAGGTGAGCATATCAAATTACTTTCAGCTGGATATAAAAGAAGGAAAGAATTAGTAATAGTGTGAAGAAACTAGAAAATGTAGGTCAATTGACATTCAGTGATAGAGATCATGTCAGAAATCAATATTTTTCTACAAAAGTCTTATGTAAGTGTCACATGTTTTTCTTGGCCCTGCATAGTTAGTATGTACTCAGGGACTGAACAGTGGCATGCAAAAATAGCACACAAATTTTCAAAAACTAAAATAGAAATTATTGAAGCTACACTTTAAAAATGTGTTTTATTAAAAGTATAAGGAGTTTATAACATTTAAAAATGTTTAAGTTAGGACTATAGTTATTTGATTTATCTTCTGACATTTGCAAACAAGCACAACAATTTTAAGTTATAGAAATGGAAAACTTTAACCAAAACTAAAATACTATTGTTTTAAATGTCATTTATTGACATTAAGTTTCTAATGCATATTTAGCAAAAAAGGTCATTACCTGAGGGATTTTGGTTTTAAAGAGAATATTTGAGAAAAAATGTGATCTTGTTTTGTAACTTAGTATTTCTGTGACTATAAAAATTTTAAGATAGTTAAAATCTTGCATAAATTAAACCAACCCCAAACTTGAGATATTTAAAATTCCCTCTCTAATTTTATGGATTATTTATATTATTTATAATTGAAATGATAGAGCAAACAACTAATAGTCTAAGAATGGACCCAAGGAGACAAGATTAGAATTAAGAAATGTCAGTAAGAACATTAATCACATGCCACTATATTGCTAAATCTCATTTGAAAATTTTAAAATGTGCCTAATTTATCTCCTCACATGGAGAGGAGTACAGTAAAAGTAAGGTATTGTCTTCAGTAAGTCCTAATTAAAGAGAGAAACTTTGGAAAAAATAAGAAATACAATTTGTACACACAATCATGAGTCAATTGTGAAATTCTGATGACTTCCTTAAAACATGTGCTATTAAACTGTGCTAGAAAAGTGAATGCATATAAAAGTTCTGTAAACATTGTGCTAATTATTTTGTAAAATTAACTCATGTAATTATATAATCCATGCAAGATCATCCTTTTAAAACAATTTATTTTCATGTAAGGGACTGGACTATGAGCTTTCCTAGGATATTCCTAGCATAACTACCTCAGACTCTCAGTGAATGATTTCTGGATAAATATTATATTACGTTCCTCAGATTAGCTCACTTAGCACTCACTCCATCCTCCTTCTCCTTAGTATTCTTCTGCCACTGTGGCTGAACTCTAAACAAAATCATGCAGATTCTTTAATGCGAAAGACTCACCATGTAACCTTAGTTAAGACAAGCAGATGTATCCTCATGAGACTTGGAAGGCAGAAGTGAGTAATGTGGTGTGGTAGCTGTATAGTCATGCACCACTTACTGACACCATATGTTCTAACAAACATCATTAGGTGATTTCATCTTTGCGCTAACTTCATAAAGTATGCTTGCATAAACCTGTGTGGTATAGCCTACTACACACCTAGACTAGACAGTATATCCTATTGCTTCTAAGCTACAGGTCTATATATTTTGTTACTCTGCAAAATAATGAGATTAAATTAACACAGGAGAAAAGGATGCAATCAAGAGCTGTGGTAAACAAGATGCATGAAGATGCTATCAGTGTAAGGCAGCATAGTGTTTTGCAGCAAACTCCTTTTTTAGTGTAAATAGAAAGAATACACAAAAAATTAATAATAAACTTACAATATAATACATAAACCAATAATGTAGACATTTATTATCATTATCAAGTATTATATACTGTGCATAATTTATGTGATATGGTTTCATACCACTGACGTTGCAGTGGGTTTCTTTACACCAAATTACCACAAATGCGTGAGTAACGTGGTGCACTATGGTGTTATGACAGCTAGGATGTCCCTAGGCCAGTGATTTTCAACTTCTTTTTAATCTTATGACATATGTAAACTAATTACTGAAATTCTTGGCACACCAAAAAATGTCTTTTTTGCTGATCTGACAATAAATAGGTGTAATTTTGATTCATTCACACCAGATGGTTATCATTGTGTTGGCCGTTGTTATTTTTATCTAAGGGAAAAGAGGTCAGTGTCCCTGACTAAATGCTCGGGTATTGCATGTTGTAAAAAATTTTGCGGCACACTGGCTGAAAATCACTGCCATAGACAATAGGAACTTTTTAAGCTCCATTATAATTTTATGGTCTCACCATTATAAACATAGTCCATTGTTAACTGAAAGATCGGTGTGCAGTACATGACTGTACATAAGATACAATATAATCATTGTAATCACGTAAGGTAGCTCTAGTAAAGAATTTGTAGTTCTTCTCTGATGCTTTAGGAGTCAAGTTACAGGCCTTGACTTAGTGGTTTTCCACTAGAACGATCTGAGTTACAGTTGGATACTTCTGACTGTGTCATTCCAGAATTGTTGCATTGTTTTGTAAGGTTCAGGCGATGCTATTAATCATTCTGGATGCCCTTGACATGATATGTGTTCATAGAGTTATATCTGCTCAGAGGAAAATGTTAAAATGATTACATTGGACTGTCTTTTCTGCAACTAAAGAGGCTAGCTGAGATGAAACTCACTTCATGCCTGGTAGTGATGTTACAACTCAATGTAGTTCTCTATTGTTTTTGTTTGTGTGCATGTGTGTTTCTAGTTCATGTATTTACAATATGTATATTGAAAGAAACAGTCTACAAAATTGATAATGATTTTCTTGGTAGTCATTCTCTTTCCTGTAACTCAGCAAGAAAAAAATTCAGTATAAAATAGTGTGTAAATGCAGGCACCTCACATTCTCACATATTTTCTCTAAATTATTTTCTTTGAACTGAAACCAAGCATAAAATTCTACATATGTGAGACTAAACAAAAAAAAAACTATTTCTCTCCAGGAAATACTTCCTTCAGTAAGATAAGTTGAGAAAGACAATAATTATTGAAATATTTCATAAGGAATAACATGTAAACAACAATCATTTCATGTTACTTTTTCCTCTATGAAGAAATATAATCATTAAAGTTATAGAAGGCAGCATGTTAGAGAGTAATGTTTTTGTTTGTTTTTACAACACTGTGTCCCCAAAGCTGGCAGATTTCCTGGTACCTAATAGACATTAAAACAATATTTATTTATTAAATAAATGGATATGAGTACATTACAGTGCTTGGACAATATCCCATTAGAAATGAGAGTCACTTTAAGCACGTGATTGACGTCAGATTTGTATTTCAAAGGCCTTTTAGACAGCTTTGTGGAAGCTGGATTTTGAATGATCGAGGCAAAGGCTGGAGAAAAACAGGAAGAAACATTTTCGTAGTGGTGAGCGCTACTTGTGTTTCTGCCTAGGTTACTGAGCCTGCTAAGATCTGTATAAATCTATCTTGCAGCCCCGAAGACACCCTGTGGATTCCCTTGACTTAAATTTCTGCCAGTCACCCTGGGCTCTGATTTTTTGCATCTACTGACTTCTCAATATTCATTCTGTATCATATGGCTGATTTTTCATCTCTGCCATAATATCATCAAAAATATTAGTCATTGCATCAATAAACATTGAGCCAGAGAAGCAGAACCATGTGTTACTGGTAACTGTGTGTCTGTGTTTATTTAAGAGGAACAGAGTTTGCCCCCCAAAATACCTTTTTGGGATATTATTGTTTTTTAATTAACAATAATTAATTGTATTGGGATGACATTAGTTAATAAGATTACATAGGTTTCAAGTATACATTTCTATGATACATGACCTGTGTATTGTGTTGTGTGTCTACCACCCAAAATTAAATCATCTTCCATCACCATATATTTCATCCTCTTTACTCTTTACCATCCCCACCCCCTTTCTTCTGGTAACTACCATACTGTTGTCTGTGTCTATCAGTTTTCATTTGTTTGTTTTTGTTGTTCACTTGTGAGCTTTTTTTGAAAAAAATTATTGTATTTTTTCTGTTACCTTTTAAGCCCTTTATGTCCTCTCACCCCTGCAATCACCCTGTATATGAGTAAAATGTTCTTAATTTTTTCTGTCTGATTTATTTCACTTAGCATGACATTCTCAAGGACCAGAAAGCTCAGGAAGAACTTTTGACCTATCTTTAAACTGCATAAAAGAATTTAAGGTAGAAGACCTGTTCCAGGAAGAACTATCACCATAAATAAGCATAGTATAATCTAAACTAGGTGTGGTAGACAGAGAGGCCTAGAGAGGCTATTTCATCAAAATCCTGACTGTCACCGTTGTCTTTAGATGTCCCAGCCCCAGCAAACCTTTATTCACCAAACATCGTCTCTTCCTTTTTCATTGAATTCCCTTATTTCCCATTGAAGCCCCAGGCCCCTACCTCCTTCTCCTCAGTCCAGAATGACATATATACCTCATTTTACCTTACTGTCTTTGCAATTCTTTATGTTTCTGAGATTTCCCTATAAATAAATATTAAATTTTATTTTCTCCTGTTAGGCTGCCTTATGTCATTTTAATTATTCAATCAGCCATAGGAACCAAGAGGGGAAGAAGGAAATTTTCCCTCCCATGCTGTATACACATACATACATATATAAAAGACTTTGTTACAAGGAAGTGGTCATAGATAGTCATGGAATCATGGGAGCTGGATAACCAGTAAAGATGCTGTTTCAATATCTGATGCTGGAATGAGACATCCACAAGGCATAGGAAAGACAGATGTAAAGAGAGGAAGAAGAGGGTCGGCTGACACCTTCAAGAACAAGCTAGATTAGCATAGGATGAATGGAAACCTTTTTTAGGTTCTTGTTTCTGGTTTTAGTAGAGATTGTATCCTGCAGAGCAAGGCCCTTTTCATCACAGAACTGAGCTCACACCTGTGGCTCAAAAGTCAGAGACGCTGAAGGAGGCGTCCAGGGGAAGGTGGAGCAGATTCAGACCCAGTGGTTGCTTCCTATCAGCAATCAGCAACAATGTACACAAGCTGAAACAAGTTGGTGGCTTCTCTTTTGCCTTCCAAATACCCCAAGGATGTACCCTGTAGTTTTACTGGGAACATGCAAGAAAGTGAAATTTGGGCAATGTAGTTCAGCCTAGTCAAGACTACATATTACAAAGCCATCACACTTATAGATCTGTTTTATTCTTGACTGCCTCACCCCGCTCCCGAACAAATACGCTCTCATGGAGCAGCTGTCCATAGTACTTTTATTAGAAAATTTTGGAAAATAACACATCAAAAATTCCTTCAGCCTCTTACACCAAGCTGGGTTATTGATTCCTCTTCTTTTATGTTTCTCATTAACACTCTTTGAACAGAAAACATATGTGCAATCAACACTCATTCATAAACAATACCCTTCCCAGATCAAATAAACACCTTTTTATTAATTGCTTTTTGCATACATGTAATAAATAGTTAAACCAATACTACAAAATTTAGTATTAATTATTTGAGCAATCAGAAATCAAATAGTGATTTAGAAAATTAACCTATTCTCTATCACTGTAAAAAGAAATGTTCTCTTGAAAATACTAAATACTCCCACAAAGTTATTAGCCAAGGTTGTCCAAGAAAAGGTGGTTTTTTTTTTATACCCACAAAATAATCATTAGATGGAACAATAAAAAATGAAATATGGGAACAAAAAAGCATTTGACAGACTAAGTAGCCTTTATTCTTTGTCTTGAAATATTTTCATCTTACTTACAACTTTCCTTAGGGAAAATTGGTCCTTGTTGCATGTTCATATTTAAATGTCTTGGAAAATGGTTATGATACTGACTATATGCCAATTTGACTAGTTTATGCTCACACAGATGGAACTGTGCTATTATAAATCTAAGATTGGCCAAATGTCCTTACATAACACTCTGCAACTTCCTATG
This sequence comes from Mormoops blainvillei, assembly GCA_004026545.1. Lineage (NCBI taxonomy): Eukaryota > Metazoa > Chordata > Mammalia > Chiroptera > Mormoopidae > Mormoops > Mormoops blainvillei. The sequence goes on from PVJD01006529.1 coordinate 72,047, forward strand.
ATCTTCTATTATTTTTTTAAAATATTTTATGTTCTTGACAGAAATTCAATAGTACTTGCATGGTTTGATGATGTTTTCTGTTTTCAAGGTCATTTGCATTGGTTGATAGATCACAGTCCCCGTAAATACATATTTGCAGTTTTGTATCTGTTACTATGTAAAATTAGAATTTGTTTTCAGTGTAATCCTGCTATTACAGATGATTTTTCCTACAAACAATTAATATTATTCAGGAATTTATGTTCTGTTTGGTATTTATTGTAAAACAGTAACTTTTTAATTAAATCTACTTGGGTGGCATTGCTTAATAAGGTTATTATATAGGTTTCAAGTGCACATTTTTATGATATGTGACCTGTAAACTGCACTGTGTGCCCACCAGTCCACCATCCAAAGTCAAATCATCCTCTGTCACCATATATTTGACTCCATTTACCTTTTGCTACCTCCAATTAGAAATATCAGATTCAGTAGTTATAAACCAGAACATTTCAGTAGCTTCAGACAATATTTGAGCTAAATAAAATAGTAGGTATATAATCTTCAGTGAGGGTAGATATATAGGTATTAATATGAATATATATTATGCTTTTATAAGTACTTGTATGATGGCTTACATAAAGAAATTTAAATCATAGGAAATTTAAACTCAGTTTGATATTATATAAATTTGTAATCTAATTTTCTTATTATAAGTACAATATGCAACCTACTCTTCAATTTATTTCTTTCAAAAGTCTTAGACCCTTCATTGTGTAGATTTTTTTCATGTTTTGTCTAGTCTTTCTGTGCAACTTTATAAAAAAAATATGCAAAAGAGAAAACAAAATGTCTCTAAAGACCAACTCCAGAGTCAGAAATCATCTTGACACTTATTGACATCAAAATTTGGAAATATTTCCTATATTATCAAGTCTGACAGTTAAGACATGCTTTTCATGGATACCTGTTAAAATATACAGCAACCGTTTTTGATTTTTTAAAAAACTTCAATCTCACTCTTCCTATCCCACTTTCCTACATCTAAAACAAAACAACCCCTTTAAAAAAAAGAGTTCGACATTCTCATATACCCACTCACAAAACATTTTCTTTGTATTGTTGTGGCTCTTCAAAATTGCAAATATATCATTTTAGTTAAAAAATATAAAAATAAAGTGACCATAATTACAACTTCCTTAGACAATAAGTGCTCTAGACTTAGCCCTGAGTGATTCAAAAGTATTCTTCTCTTGGGTGGACAATTGCCTCTTGTTATAAACTGGAATGTTTCCTGCAGTTCATGGAAGGGTTTGACATTTTGAAAAAATTACTCATATGAAAACCCTGTCCCTAAAAGAAAAAATGAGAGTAGGCATATGAACAATTCTTCACTTTAAATTATTTCCAGACAATATGAGAAAATCATGTATGTAGCTATGCCCACATAAACATATTTAAGCAGTTTAGCCCTGACCAGTTAGGCTGGGTTGATTGGGTGCCATTCTGAAAAATGAAAGGTCACTACTTTGATTCCCAGGGCACACGCTTGGGTTGTGGGTTCTTTCCCCTGCTGGGGTGTGTGTGGAAGGCAACCAATCAGTGTTAATCTCTCACATTGATGTTTCACTCCCTCTCTCTCCCTCCCTTCCCTTCTGTCTAAAAATAAATAAATTAAATATTTAAAAGACATATTTAAGCAATTTAACTTACATATTACCACTCTGAAAGACATGCATACTCTGATAAAATGATCAAACAGATTTTATATTAAAATATTAATAGATTCTAGGGAAAAGTATGTTAATGATTATATAATTCATAGCACTCAGTTTAAATGACTACTAAATACATACATTAATTAATATGGATATTTAACTACAACTATGAATTAGTGTTTAAAATACAAAGGAATTTATATCTCTATTGAGATATAAAATCTACTGAAATCAATACAATATGTGTCTCAGAGGGTCCAAAAGCCCAAATTTCAATTTAAAGGGAAGAAAACAGCTTATTAATAATTGAACTTTCTTCAGTTTAAAAGATCATCTCAAAACATAAACTGATATCTATATAGTGGCATAAATATCATTAAATGTCTCAAACAGCAGCACATTTATACATTTTTAAGGGACCTTTTTCTGTTCCAGCCAAAAGACAATAGTGGACTCTTCACCCCTATGTATGCGTGATTGAAAGGTGAGCTCAGGAATCAGCAGTTCTTGCCATAGATTCAGACCATTTCTTGGTTTGTCAATAGACTCTGTGGTAGAATAGTGTGCAGCTATTTGCGACTGCCACTTTGTCCCCCAGGCAGCACAGAGCCTGTATTCCAAACGAGACTGGTACTGCAAACCAGATTAAATGCCGGCTTCTCTCTTGATTAACAACGAGAACAACATGCTCTGCACTGTGTACACATTGAGACAGGGTCTTTATTGAGTGACAAATCATTCTTCTCTAGGATGTCTTTATTTGTGTATAAATGTCATATATACACATCCTCAAGCCTCAGTGAGTAGTTAAGAAGTTATAGATAGATCTCTATAATTCAGTTATAAACCAACAATCTATTCATGACCAATGAAAATGACATTTTGAATTCTTGGTACAAATTCTATTAGAGTACATTACTAACAGTAGATTTCAACTGTAATATTGGATTACAAAAGACTTCCTTCCTTAGAAGACTATACCTGGCAATACCTAGCCCCACTGTTGGGGCTTAATAGCTCATAAATTAGCAATTATCACTGCTTTGACCTATATCATTTTTATTGCATTAAAAAATCTTGGCTTGTTGCTTTAGGTCATTAAACATTTATGCATTTAACCTCAGCACTAAAATCTATGAATCTTTGGCACTCCCTCAACAGACTACATAGTGCTTAATATTTTTGTCCTCATAAATTGGAATATAATTCAGTAATATGAATTACTTATCTAAAATTGATCTGACTCTGGAAACTAACAAATTAGGCACCTCATTTAAATGAGTTACTGCCTAATGTGTCAGAAGATTTCATTCACTTTTATGGTCTAATTACATCAATCAGTTGCATCTAATAATTTTTAAAGTCAGCTTTGTATAAATTATAATATATGGAGAACAAAATTACATCAATCAAATTATCGAGAGACCTAGCTTTATAAACTGGTGTGCCAGAATTATGTCATAGTTATTTTGCTTAATATGTAATTAATCTTCTATTTTAAGTTTGGCAATTTAAAATAATTTTTAAAGGCTTTACAGGTTTAGTGACAAAGGGAAATGCCTTAGTGAGACTACCTGGACATCACATTGCACTTTGTACTGTATTTTTTATTTTGATCTTCACCACAGATCAATAATTTAGATTGGAAAATATCTTGATATTGGGACAAATGAAATAAAACAAAAACAAAACAAAACAAAACAATATCACTTGAAAGTTTGAAATGTCTTAGCCAACCTCTGTTGGGAACTCCTCTTCTCTGGAAAGTTCTTCACTCTGCATAGGTGTCTGCAATGTTCCCTTCTATCTTTACCAGAGCTATGTTTGTCTCATTTTCATTGCTGCAAGAGGACTTTCAGAAGCAAGGCTGCTAGAATGGATGCTGGCCACTTAGCAGGAGCCCTCCAAGGTACATTTTTTGGAAGAATCAGTTCAAATTATGTTGGAACATCCTTCTCTTCTTGTGATTCCCAACAAATTTTACTATTATTTGATCCTTTTCTCCTTTCTTTATTTGGCCCCTCATTTGTTATTCGTGGATTATTTCATTTTCTTTTTCTCAACAGCTAGATATAAACTACTTGTTGGAAAAAGAGACTTTCTAGATCCAAGTGCAGTACACAGTGTCCATGTAACAAGGGATATAGAGGTCCCCAAAACAGGAAAACTCCAGCTAGCATGGCTGGGGGAAGGGGAAGCAGAGCAGGACCATTGAGAGTCACTTTGCCTAGTTAAGAACTTGGCCAGTGTTTTAGTAATGCTAATAGCTGTTCTTGCCTCGCTTGGAGCCAGAGAGATGGGCGAGAGTCTAACCTGTGGTGCAGCTAGGAGGCTCTCCCTTGGTTGCTGTGCCTGAACGAGACCAGGAGGGCAGTTCCCCTAGGTCACGGGGCCAAGCCTGCTCGGACTAACAATGGCTGCCAAGAAAGGCAGAAGAAACCAGAGTACTGGCAGGTGTAACCTTTTGTGGGAGAAGGTGGAAAAGGGGTTCTGGAGGAAGATCTGCACTATGATTTAAACTCAAGCACGGTAGCCTTGCAGAATCTCTTAACCATGTGGCTTGGGAGTGGTCTTGACCACGTGGTTTGAAAGGATGCAGAAGGACGCCCACCAGCCCATCATGAAGACGGGCCATGTAGTTTCGGATTAAGAGCAGAAGTCTAGCCAAGCACGGACGACTGGGAGGAACCTAATGGGAATCTGTCTAGCTGAGCTGTGGACTTTCATTTCTTTTCCTGAGTGACAGTACCCCTGACTGGTCGGGTTTGGCCAGGGTAAGCAGGACTATGTGCGTTTGTGGGTGTTTCTTTTGTTTTTAAGGAAGTAGAATTTGACAGAAAAATTCCGCCATTATTATAATCCTATATAACTTTTAAATAAATAGTTCCTTTCTTTTTCATAAGACTTTGGCATTGGGAGTCACACTTATTTTCGGTGACAGGCAATAGAACCCAGTTATTCTGTTTCATCTAGACATGCTTGAAAGTAACTGATGCATAAAGAAAATACTTTCCAAACATATATATCTCAATTTTTTCAATTCTAGCTTATATATACCAGATAAAATATCCAAATTTTTGATTAATATTTCCACATTTTTTAATGATCTATGATTTCAGCTTTATTCTTGGGATATTCTTTCCATGGATTTAGAATGTTCTATAACTTTAGGTTTTCTGTGAAAGAGAGTAAAATAGAGCTACTGTTGTTTTTCATGCCAAAATGTGAGGTTGTCTGTGTCCAAACAGTGATGGTTGTTTGGATAGGTAGAAGAATTAGCCATATGTGAATGTTATGAAGAAACTGAGTCATTGGGTAAAGCAATAAGTGAGACCAAGAACATGGTGGAGGATTAAATGAAAATCTATGTGTTTATTAAGAAGTGTTTTTCATGGCAACTCTGGGTTTTTTTTTCTATTTTTTGAATTACATTTTAGCAAAATAAAATGCAGAGCAGCACATTTGGATGAGAGAAATGAAAAGTGGAACAATTTGCTGTTTAGAGATGGAGCAAGAACTACAAACATTGGTGAAGCTCTAATTGGCTGTGGACAGAGTACCTATGCTACACTTTTCCCAAGTTAAAATTGTATTTCTCCTATGCTGAAGGTTCTGAGAATGTGGATATTTTTCTATTAGTAAGGCATAACTTGTATTCCCAGTGCCATTTTCTTTGTATCTCTCAGAACCCTAATTTAATTAATCATCCTCCCTGACTGGTGTGGCTAGGTTGTTTGGGCATTGTCCCACAAACTAAAAGGTTGCTGGTTGGATTCTTGGTCAGGGCATATGTCTGGGTTGCAGGTTGTGTCCTAGGTTGGGCTTGGTCCCTAGTTGTGGTGCACACAGAAGTTAGGCAATTGATATTTCTCTCTTGTATCACTGTTTCTCTCTCCCTCTCTCTCTCCCTTCCTTCCCCTCTCTATGAATAAAAATAAAAATAAATAAATTATATTTCCTTTCATAAAGAATGTATTCATTAAGCATGAACACTCATTGCCTGATACAGTGAGACTTCAGGCAAGGATTTGAGAATGAAAAGGCATAACTCACATAGCATTATAGAATCCAAGGTTGTCTAATGTAGGAGAAACTGTTTTTATTGAGAAATTTTTCTTTTTTTAATTTTTCCTGACATCAATCCTGGAGTCTTTCTTAATCCATCTGAAATCACTTACATTTTTTACTTAATTCTGTTTACTGTTACTGGGTCATGTGAGCAATTCTCTTTGCCTAGTATAGAATGGTACATAAATCATTGAGGAAGAACAAAACACCCTGCCTTACCCAGTTTTGGGGAGAAAACCAACTCACTGCCCTTGAACTCCCTTTACTAAGAGAGTCTATCTTCGGTTAACAACTTGAAACAGAAAGCATCTTGTAAACTTACAGAAAGGAGCCATCCTTCTTAGCCTTTCAGTACTAAGTATTACCCAGAAAGACCTCATGAGTAAATGTTCACTTAGATATTAAAAACGAGGTATCTGAAACAAGAAATTGATTGCCTTATACTGGACATAGAATACAAACCCTAATAAGTGAAGAAAAAGTTATATAAACCTGAAAGAAGAAGATTTTGGTTGTGGCAGGCAGAATTCTAAGGATAACTTCCGTAAGATTCCCATACCCTGGTTATTTAATGAAACAAATCTGGTACTGCCATAACCAAACTTTGCACAAAGAAATAAACTTACTGATTAAATCATCTGACCTTAAAATGGGAGATTATCCTGAGTTCTAGGAATCTTACTGCAGAACTACCATCTGGGAAGTCCAAACACATGCCTTACACCTAAGAATATTTTGAATAATAAATTTCCTTTATTTAATTCTTCTTGATCTTTATGAAATACTTGAAACTATTAATACATAATACAATTCTTTCTTTGTTTCATTGTTCTTGTCCAGACTCTTTTCTATCTATTGGAACATATTTTTTTCTTCACTATCTTCTATTCTTCACAACTCTTTCTTTTAAAAACTATGCTTTCTTTCTGGTATGAAGTGGTATCTCATTGTGGTTTTAATTTGCATCTCTCTGATGGCTAATGATGTTGTACATCCCTTCATAAGCCTATGGGTCCTCTGTATTTCCTCCTTGGGGGAGTGTCTGTGCAGGTCCTTTGTCCATTTTTTAATTGGGTTGTTTGTCTTCCTAGAGTGGAGTTGTGTGGGCTCTTTATATGTTTTGGATATGGAACCATCATAAACAAATCAACAAACAACAAGCACTGATAAGGTCGTGGACAAAAGGGAACTTTAGTAGTGTTGGTGGGAATGCAGACTGGTGCAGCTACTGTGGAAAACAGTTTGGAATTATCTCAGAAAACTAAAAATGGAACTGCCTTTTGACCCAGTAATTCCATTCCTGGGATTATACCCTCGAAATCCAGAAACAACAATTCAGAAGAATCTGTGTACCCCAATGTTCATAGCAGCACAACTTACAATAGCGAAGTGTGGGAAGCAACCTAGGTGCCCATCAGTACATGAGTCGATCAAAAACCTGTGGCACATTTACACAATGGAATACTATGCAGCAGAAAGAAAGAGGGAGTTCCTTCCCTTCGTGACAGAATGGATGGATCTGGAGAGCATTATGCTGAGTTAAATAGGCCGGGTGGTGAAAGACAAATACCATGTGATTTTGCCTGTAAGTGGAGACTAATCAACAGAACAAACAAGCAAATACAATGTAACCAGAGACACTGAAGTGAAGAACAAACTGACAGTGAACAGAGGAGATGGGGGAGGGGAAGATGAGGGGAAACAGGGGAAGGGTGGTCAAGGAACTTACATGGGGGACTCATGGACAAAGTCAGGGAGTGGGATCTAGGGTAGGGGGAGGGTGAGGAAGGGGCCAGGGAAATGGTGGGCAAAAATGGACAAAACTGTACTTGAACAACAATTTAAATAAATAAATGAATGAATATTTAAAAAATAAAAATAAAAACTATGCTTTCTAATTTTACTTTTTATTTTTGCCCCTCTATCTCAAATACATTTCCTAGGTTTTATGTACTTCCACATCTTTAACTATTAATTACCTCTTCTAGGTATATATGTTCTTTGCACATTACAAAAGCCCAATTAAATTGACACATCTTTAATTTTTTACTGTTAAATCAAGATATACATTTCATCTGCTTGTTCTATATCCCCCCTTAAATTTCCCAGCAGCGTCATTAATTCAGCACAACCCAAACCCTTTTTTCAGTGCAATCAGTTCTTTCTCTTTATTTTCCAATATCTACAAATGGAACTGTCTGTTTAAAAAAATGACTACATTCTTTTGAATGATTGTTGATGCTTCAAGAGTCTCTCTCTATCCAATTATTTTCAAATAGGTATAGCACCTACCTCTTCTACACGTCCCATTTATAATTCTTTCCATTCTCATCATTCTCTTACAAAGATTGCCACAGACCTTCTAAATATCTTCACATTTCTTTAACTCATCCTGTATAATGTTTTAGTTTACTGAAGGATCATTGCTTTTGTCACTCGGTCAAAAAATTCCAACCACACTGCATATAAATTCTCCCTTCCTGATTTATCCCTACCCAATATATCATTTTAAACTTTTCTTCCTACCTATTTCCTATATAATTATCCAGGGAAACCATTTCTGTAGTTTCCTGCTACCAGACTTTTTCTGTCTTAACTCTCCAACCTGGTATCATTAGCACCTGGCCACATTTTAGCTTTTCACCATGAATTCAAGACTAAGTAATGCTACCTGTTAAAAAATATCCATTGATATTCTTTAATGACACTTACTTTGCATTAAACTTTCTTGCATTTCTACCCCGCATTCTCCTATCAATGTATTAGCTTTTGAATAAATAATTGTTATCTTATATATCTTTGTATGCAGCCCCAATACATTACCTTACTCCAAAAAGATATTTAAAACACATTTACTTGTTTAATTTGTTGAAGTGAAGGGACAACCAAGTTGGAAAAAAAGAACTGCTAAATTTACCTTAACAAAAAAGATATGTTTACATTTGCTTTTCGGAAGCATTTTATTTTTCTTTCAGCAGCAGTGATAAACTCTGATTCATTTAGGGTATTTCATAAATATTTTAGGACTGCAGAAGTAATATAACTTGTAGATGTGTCCTGACTTCCTGAAAAGTAGATTTGTAAAAGTTTATTTTTTGTCAATTATTTCCAAAGAATTACCATTCTTTCCCTGAACTGGTTTATGTGTACTCAAACAATTCTAATACAACCTGACACTAACTGGAATTAAATGATAGAATAAACTAATATTAGAAAAAGAGAGAGTATGTTTCTGTTGACTTACACATAGGAAGTGGCTCAGAAATAAAATGCAAGAGCTAGAGTTCATGTTCCATGACATAACACTTAGTTTGATAACCACTTTCTCGCTTCAGGGGAAAGTGCTCTGTAAGTTAATGTAGAACATGAGAGCAGCAGCATGTACATAATCAACAGAACCAAAACCTCAAAATAGCGTCACCCTTTAAACACTTGTGTAAAGGTTTTATTAGTTATCTTACTTCCTCATAAGTCAGTTTTATTTGATTTTCATTAGATTTGTAGTGTATATAGTGTTCAGGAATCCTCAGAATATAAGGTGCTCAGATTTAACCTGAAGATCAGGTGAGTATTCAGACTCCAACTCAGCAGACCTGAGATTCTGAATTTTCAATGTGCTCTCAGTTAATGGCAATGCTGCTGACATGAAGACTGAACTTCAATAAATAAGAAATTAAACAGTTAAAAGAAATAATAGGTTAATAAGCTTTAAAATTTTTAAAATCAATTTCTTGAGGTAAGATGAAATAGGATAGATTTGAAGGGATAGTCAGGAAAGTAATGTGTCTCATATTTTAGTATAGCATAAATTTAGGAAAAAAAGTGCACTCTGTTGAGTGATTCTTAACTGTAGCTATAAATTATAATTACATGATGAGCTTTGAAAAAACAATGTGGACTTCAACTCTGTGCATGATGAAGTACAGGACCTAGACGTATTCTTTCATCTTAACCCAAAATTGGACAAAATATGTGAAATAACAGTTTTCAACCACTGTACAATAAAAACACAATATTATATTATGAACTCTGAGAAAAGGAAGACAAATGAAGGGAACCTCATAAATGATCTGATTTTTGTTGGGAAGCACATTTCGATCTCTGAATTATCAAGCAGTCTTTGTAGACTTGCCGAGTTGAAGACAAGAGATTGGTATTCAAAAATCTAGATGGATAGAAGTTTTGTGAAAGGGTTCTTGATTTGAGAAAAGCATGCATAAAACAGAGCTCCAGGAATGTGGATCGAGGGCACTAATTATTGTGAGTGAAAGAAAATGTAGAAAAGAGAAAACTAAATAAGCATCAAGTACATTATTTAAAGGTTAACAGAAGATTGAATATCACTGAATCTGAAGGAAAGAGAGTAAAGGGGGGGCAGTATATGTTAGCTAAATCCTCAACTTTCATGTAGGTCCAATAGGTCCTCACTAATGTTAAAGAAATAAAGATAAAGCTGGCATGCAAATTTCACTTATTTAATAGCTTCAAGAGAGCATGTATATGTGATTTTCTACTACCAAAAACAACCAAAAAGGATAAGAAAGGTAATGACCAATAAGTAACTTGTCCCACTTGAAGATATATTTAATTCAAGTTGGACCTTTCCTTATTTAACTTAGAAGGCAAGAAATTTTTATTTAAACTCATTTGCTATGTTTTTAAGAAATATTATTAGTATATTAAGTGTATTTTTAAATTTCATTATCTAACCACTGCAATAAGATGTTCTTTTTAAATAAACATAATTTGTTCTATAAAATAAAAGTGCAATATTGAAAATGCCTAACACTGAAGGGTACTACATATAAAATGAGGATAATATATCTCCTCTATATAGGGGATATAGTAAGGATGGAGATATGTAGTTGAGATTTTATGGTTTTCTAAGTAAAAGAAAGTGTTCCTACTTCTTTGTGATTTTATTATCCACATGTTCCATATGGAGTGGATTACACCACTCTTTTTCATGTGCCTTTTATTTCTTTTACTTTAGTATTTTTTCACATGCTACATTGTCAGCAAACGAACAAAAAAACATTAGAAATAAACTGTATGATCCAACACCAAAATACAGTTTGTATATATTATGAATGAGTATATCACTTCAGATGTACATCCCACTTGGAGTGGGTCATACAGCAGGTAAACATTCTCTGATTATTTTTCAATAAAGGGAAATATGCTGACAAACAGCAATTTGCCAAATATGCACTCATTTCACAGAAGTTTGATAAAGTAAGTGTTAATATTTATCATGTTCAAGGAAAGAGGAGAAAAAGGCAAGTAAGAAAAATCATAGTTAAGTAAAAAAAAAACTTTTTGTATAATTTCTTTCTACGAAACTTGTTTTTAACTTTTGATGACACAATACAGTTAATTTAATTTCACTTTTTAAAAATAAGGTTTCACAATGATCTATTTTTATTATTATAATTCTATAATTTCATGACTTGATGAATAAAAAATATAAAAATGATCTGACCCCTTTGCAGGAGTTTAATGTAAGCACTGTTTGTTTTTCCCCCATGAAGGATGTGAACTTTCACAGGGCTCTGCTCTGTTCCTCTATATGTCGTATTTGATTTCATTACTGTTTTCTATTTGCTTGACTGCTTTTATCAGTCCAGTGCTTGATACAGGTGAACAGTCCTGATATTTAAAGCAGAGGACCTTGCACACCATGAACTTGGCATTCAGAATTACATTTTCCACCTGGAAATCCCCAACCTTAACATCGTTGTAAGCATTAAGCCATTTATTTAGAAAATCATATAGGAAGAAACAGTTGTTTTTTTGAATCCCATCCTGTTTTCTAAGAGCATGAACTAACATAAAAGGAAAATATACTTTATTTAGAGAATTATTTAAACACACACTTATGGTTCAACACAATAAAATACGTTTTTATTTATGTTAACACAATACTTACAAAAAATTCATACTTTTCCATGTTAACATAAAATTACAGTTATATCCATGTCTTCATTTACTCAATTCTTTTGAAGTATCCACATTTTGGATAGCCATTCAATACTCTGAAAATTTAAATAACCTGTTTTTGACAACTTTTGGTTATACTAGATGTTATGAGATAATTTAACATATAAGAGTAAATGCTGTTATATTTTCTGTTTAAAATTATTTGATAACCTAATTTTGGAGGAAGCATTATATCATTCTCAATAAATGAAACAAACTGCTTTAATTTACTAAAGATATTTAGTTTGCTAAGCAATCTATAATTATACCCATGCTTTACTGAGAAAATATAAAATGTAATGGAGAGGAAACAAAGAAAAGAAGGCTTCCTCCCATCAACCACATATTTTTCTCCTACACTGCATAAATGTAAGAAATCTATCTAATGGAATGCATAATAAAGTAAAATGTGTGGCTATATTTATTAGAATTACTGAATGCATTTTATTTGGAATTACTGAATATATTCAAATGAAATAAAAATGTATATTGAAAATCAAAACGTGACTTATTTTAAAAATTATACATGCCATCTTTACTCTTCACGGAAGGGAATGAGAGTATTCTCCACAGTAATGACATGCACTTTTAAAGACGAAACGTTTCCTTTTGCTGACTAGTCATATATTTATTTTTTCTTAATGTTTCAGGAATTTAAAGTAGTACTTATATGTTAATTCAGATCCTTTATAGTAAATTAGATTCCCAACTTCATAATTTAATTTAATTAAAATTTTAGGATTAAAATGTAGTAACAATTTGTTATAATCGATAAGATAATATCACCAAAATTCTACTCCCTTGCTTAAGAAACCTCAAGGCAGTGGAAAACCCAGATGACCATTATAATGTGTCTTGTCTTGCCTAAAGGAGTGGTGGCTCTTAAAGTGAGGTCCCTTAGCCAGCAGTATTAGCTCCCTCAGAACTAGTTAAAAACTCAAATTCTTAGGCCCCAGGTCAATATGATGCATGTCAAATTATGAGAACCATTGGCCTAGAGTATCTCAGCAGTTTCCTTCTCTTACCTACTTGTAATTAGTTGCAAAAACAGCTGTAAAAATCTCCCTGTTATGTTTACAACAATATCTTACTGCTCACTCTTGCTGTTTGTCTTTCATGAGAAATAAAGTTGTAAAAAGCTTATTGGCCTCAAAAAAGAATCTCTGTTAATTTAAAATATCCAAAAGTTTCAATTTGTTTTCTCATATTTCAGAACCCAAGTAAAGGCTAATGACGTATGATTGTTATAGTGAAAATAACATTTTTTAACTTGTTATAGCCGGATTCAAACCCTGGCAGTCTAATATTAAAACTCTCATAATTGTACTATCCACAACTATTGGAAGGGAATAATGGTACCTAGGGAATTTTGTGTAGATTAAACAAATCAATTAAATGAAGTACTTTTTGTAAAGTGCTTAGAACAGTGTAGGTGCTCAACGCCTATATCTCTCTTCTTATGTTTCTTAATCAATACTTTCTACTTTTTCTTGCAAATAATGCCTCAGTGGCTCTCAAAGTTTTCAACGTATTTCTGAAAAGTGTCCTTTTACTCAGTAGCTCTGGTAAGTATAAAGCATGCCCCAGTTATCTTTTTCTGAATACAATGGATTATTTCTAAAATGCTCTTACTTTACTCAGTTATATTTACCAGTTGCATAATTCTGTCTAGTCTATTTTTTGTTTCTATAACTTGAAAGTGAAAAGAAGAATTATTAATGTTTGTCCTTACTGGTACATTACCTGGCAGAAACTTTGCGAATATAGCATGTGCTTCTTTACAGCTGACTGCCTAGCCTCCTCCACACTCCAGGTTCTTTATCTAGGAAGAAAAAAAATTAACCAGGAAGTTTTCATAATTATCCTTCATTTAGTTCTGCATTCATACAATTGGTAACTGCTAACAAATTTTACTTTTAGAGGTTTAATATTAACCCCTTTTATTCCGCTATTACAAAGTCTAATTTATTTTTCTTATATCGATTTACATTCTAGTAAGTCAGAAAGTTATTTACTGTGCACACTTTTATTTTCCAATGTTCTACTAATCCCAAAAGTTGACACTAAAACTCATTTATTCTCTGTCACATATACTTGAGGATATTCCACTATTCCACAATTTTCTGAAGTTATAATTTATTTTATATGTTCAATGACTGTAATCTAACTTTCTTTTTTCTTTAGTTCCAAATCTATATTATGTGCCATTGGCCTTCACACTAAAATGGTTTTTATTTCATATTTTCTGATAATGTCTACTTTATTCCCTCTTGAACCATTATTACACTCTATCCACACTCATGATTTGTCATCTTCTATATACGTTAAAGTATGAATATACTGAATAAGCGTGGAGGACACCAGGGAAAGAATAACTTTATTTCCTTGAAATCTATGGTCAAGAATAATAAAATATCTAAAATTTCAATACAAATATTCCTGTAAAAGACATTCTTACACCACATTAATTTTGTTTTTGAATATTTATTCTTTTGCAAAGTCATTCTCTGTGTGTATAATCAAGAACACTTAGATTTAAATCACAACTTTATGATGATATGTATATAATCTTGGATAATTATTTCAAGCTCTCCAGCCACCTTTTTCACCGTCTATAAAATGTGGGTAATAATAATAGCACCTTCTCTCAGAGATCATTTTAAAATTAAGTATATCAATAAATATACAGGCCATGGAAGACAGTTGTCAGTACTGACATAGTTATTATAGTGATAATTATTAAGCATGATTTTAGAAAAAAGAATACTTGAGTTTCATGTCAAGGGTAAAGGTGGTGCAAATACATAATTCTATGATTTACTAGATACTTAAAGAAATCAAGAATTTTAGGTACCCTATGCTGTTATGCATATTTAAGACCATTGAAATGCAATGCAAGTAAATATTTAATTTTTGGTAGGAAAAGACATAAAATTTATCGATTATAATCTTGTGGTAACATCCGGATGACTAAAACTAAACAAGTTACATAAACTACCCATAATTTAGCTTTCTCATTGTAAGTAAAGAGAAAAACTACAGTAGCTCCCCTTCTCTGTGATTTTACTCTCCATGGTATCAGTTTCTAAAAGAAGAAAGATGACAATCTTATGGGACCTCATTTGTAGGTAGCTCTCTGCTTTTCTCTTGCTGCATTTAAAATTCTTTCTTTATTTTTAACTTCTGGCTTTTTAATTATGGTGTGTCATGCTGTGGTCCTCTTTGGGTCCATGTTCTTTGGGACTCTCCATCCCTCCTGGACTTGCGTGTATATTTCTTTCACAAAATTAGGGACTTTTTCTTCCATTCTTTTTCCTTTTTTTTGTTTTTTTAAAATTATTTTTATTGTTGTTCAGACATAGTTTTGCCCATTTCCCCCCCACTGCACCCCTTTCCCCCTACCCTAAACCCCACCCCCCTTGACTTTGTCCATGAGTCCCCCATATATGTTCCTTGACCACCCTTCCCCTGTTTCCCCTCATCTTCCCTTCCCCCTGTCTCCTCTGTTCACTATCAGCTCATTCTTTACTTCAGTGTGTCCGGTTACATTGTACTTTGTTTGTTCTGTTGATTAGTCTCCACTTACAGGCAAAATCACATGGTATTTGTCTTTTACCACTTGGCTTATTTCGCTTAGCATAATGCTCTCCAGATCCACCCATGCTGTCACGAAGGGTAGGAGTTCCCTCTTTCTTCCTGTTGCATAGTATTCCATTGTGTAAATGTGCCACAGGTTTTTGATCCACTCATGTACTGATGGGCACCTAGGTTGCTTCCCACACTTCGCTATTGTAAGTTGTGCTGCTATGAACATTGGGGTACACAGATTCTTTTGAATTGTTGTTTCCAGACTTTTAGGGTATGATCCCAGCAGTGGGATTGCTGGGTCAATAGGCAGTTCCATTTTTAGTTTTCTGAGGAAATTCCATACTGTTTTCCACAGTGGCTGCACCAGTCTGCATTCCCACCAACAGTGCACTAGGGTTCCCTTTTGTCCACAGCCTCGTCAGCACTTGTTGTTTGTTGATTTGTTTATGATGGTTTGATCTCCAAAATATATAAAGAGCTCACATGACTCCACTCTAGGAAGACGAACAACCCAATTAAGAAATTGGCAAAGGACCTGAACAGGCTCTTCTCCAAGGAGAACATACACAGGGACCAGAGACATTGAAAGGATGTTCTTTTTTTATTTAATCTTTTTTATTGTTGCTCAGTTACAGTTGTCCCCATTTTTCCCTCATCAATCTCCCTTGCCCTACCCACACCCCCTACCACCGACATTCACTCCCCCCAGTTGTCTTTTTCCATGGGTCCTTTATACATGTTCCTTGACTTAATCCTTTCCCTTCTTTTCCCCAATATCCCCCTTCCCCTCTGGTCACTGTCAGTTTGTTCTTTATTTCTATGCCTCTGGTTCCATTTTGCTTGCTTGTTTGTTTTGTTGATTTTGTTCCACTTTTAGGTGAGATCATATGGTATCTGTATTTCACCTCCTGGCTTATTTCACTTAACATAATACTTTCTAGTTCCATCCATGCTGTCTGAAAGGGTAGGAGTTCCTTCCTTCTTTCTGCTGCTTAGTATTCCATTGTGTAAATGTACTCAAAAGATACTTTACAGGCAAGAATGGACTGGCAAGAAGTATTCAAAGTGATGAAAAGCAAGGACCTGCAACCTAGATTACTCTATCTAGCTATCATTTAGATAGAAGGGCTTATAAAAAGTGCTTCCCAGATGGTAAAGCTAAAGGAGTTCATCGTCACCAAGCCGTTATTACACGATATGTTAAAGGGACTTATTTAAGAAAAAGAAGATCAAAACTATGAACATTAAAAT
Organism: Mormoops blainvillei; assembly: GCA_004026545.1. Taxonomy (NCBI): domain Eukaryota; kingdom Metazoa; phylum Chordata; class Mammalia; order Chiroptera; family Mormoopidae; genus Mormoops; species Mormoops blainvillei. The sequence goes on from PVJD01006529.1 coordinate 88,630, forward strand.
GGCAGTAAATTCACAACTACCAACATTTGAACCTGTAAAACAAACTAAGCTAATAGGTAGGACGGAAACAGAATCATAGATATGGAGATTATTTGGAGGGTTATCAGTTGGGAGGGGGAAGGAAGAGAATGGGACAAATGGTGCAGGGACTGAGAAGTATAAATTGGTAGGTACAAAGTAAACAGGAGGATGTTAAGAACAGTATAGGAAATGGAGTTGCCAAAGAACTTATATGTGTGACCTGTGGACATGAACTAAGCAGGGGATTGCTGGAGGCAATGGGGTCACCAGGTGGAGGGGGCAAAGGGGGAAACATTGAGACAACTGAAATACATAATGAATAAAATATATTAAAAAATGGAAAAAAATAAGGAAGGTGAGGATAGTACAATAACATTTTAAAAGGGATAGACCAGATTCACATAACTTATATTACAGTGCATTGTTATAGTTGTTCTATTTTATTATGTTATTGTTGTTAATATCTTACTATGCCTAATTTATAAATTAAACTTTATTATAGCGATATATGTATAGGAAAAACGTAGTATACATATAACTCAGTACTCTGCCTAGTTTCATGAATTCATGGTAGGGTCTTGAAATGTATTGCCCACAAATAAGGGGGAAATATTGTATTTTCTTTTATGGTTGTTTTAAGATTTAAATATAATCTATATAAAATGCTAAGCATGGCAAGTGATGGAAACAGTCTTGGTAGGTAATTTTATTATTTATAACTCTAATATCCATTAAGAACACAAAAACAGGATTTGAATTTGTAGAATGACAAATGGAGTTCTTGATACTTATCCTGGAGCACGAGAGACATGAATGAATTAACTAGTTCCAGATACATGACTCTATATACAGCACCAGGACTTCAACTGCCAAAACCAAAACATGAAATCCTCGTTATTGTTAGACACTTTTGGAATAAATACACTGTGCTAACGAAAACTTAGTTTTAGAATCAAAATGTAATTTATTCTAATTTTGAAATTAAAATATTGACTCTTCTGCAGTTACATTTATAGGTTACAATATTATTTTTAATTACTAATAAAAGTGTATTATAAGTTCTCAAATATAATTTATTAACAATAGTTAGGTATATATGCAGAAAAATCAGTGAATGGTTATAACAGTATATTGACTTATTGAATGGATTTATGAACTGTCATGGCTAATTTTTTCTTCCTTACTTGTCTCTAGTTTATCGAAAACCCCTTTTAAAACCTCTTTAAAAACTCTTCACGGCCCAGTTATGTTTATTTTAAGTGATGACTCATTGATATTTCTGCTTCCCTTTATAGAAATATTTATGTGAATGAATAAGGCTAGAAATTTTATGAGGTGCTAAAAAAGGAAAGGCACAGACCATCTAATCCCTTTAGAGAAAAGGCTTAAATTTATTTCACCCTATTTTTTTCTGTTTATTTACCTTACACATATTCACAGTCAATTGCTTTCTTAAATTAGTTTAGTTATTTTACACTCTGTTAATTTATTCCTGAATGAATTTGTAACATTACCTGTCAAGTTGTAAATTTCCCTCCTTTCATTATATTATTTAAAATAACCAAAATTGCTCAATAAATATTAATTTCCCATCCCATTAACTTTCTAATCCTCTCTCTTGTGCCATCGATGTCTCTTCTTGGCTGTTGCAATTATCATCCGGATAGAAGTAATGGAACCATAGAAACCTAATAATTGTATCATTGATTAATAATTACACAAGTGTAGAGACAGTTATCAGTGGTAGCAAAAATGCAATATTGTTTAATGATCAAAAATAATTTCAAATATTTTGAAGAAGTTAGTTAGAAAATGTGTCAGCCAGACTTGCTTGATAATATAGGTTAAGAACAAACTTGCCTCCTCTAAATGCATTCTCTCTAGTCAGAAAATTCTGAAAACAGGCTCTGACCTAGATGTCCAAAGCTCCAAGTCAAAGAAAATCGCTTAGCAAAAGGAAGTGGGATTGATCTGTCTCACATAATCCATGAATCAGGAGCTTGCATATGAAGCACAAACTGCATAATCATGAGGGCCTTGGTCTCAGCGTCATCCCTGACTGCCCCGCCCCCTTACACTCCGGAGCTTTTAACTAACTCTAGACGTACTTTTCACTAAGCATTGCAGGGCAACTTTTCCTGGTTATATCTTAAGCAGAATCAGGGGGGAAAAGAAGGAAACAATAATAGGAGACTTCCCATATTCTGATATGTATATCACAATGTTCATAAATAATTTTAAAACAATACAGGTAGAGAAGAGTTTTAATTTTTAATATGTAGTAACAGACCTGAAAAAAGGGAAACCAGAGTAAAATTTATATAACGGGGGAAATACAATGGGGTGAAAGAAAACTACAAACAGATGAATTTTTAAATTTTAGAATACTTAAATTTTAGAATGCTTACATCTAATTTGTTATATTATATATATTTACTTGTAACACAAATTATATGTGCGTACTTTACATTTACGGCCTATTTGAGGGGGAGGAACATGGTTTGCCACCATGCTGTTTTTAAATTGCCAAGCTAAATTTTAAGTTATTAGCAAAATAGTAAAATTTTGCTTTCTTAAACAGGCTTATGCCCATTTAAATAACTAAAAAGTAGTTCATATTGCAGAAAACTAACCAAAACATCTGATGGCAGAGTATATTTTTTCTCTATAGACTGTTTGACTTGGGAACCACTAAATCACTTAGACCCCTCACTAGGTGCTTCTGATAGTTTAATCCCCATTCCTTTACCCCATGGTGATAATTAAAAACACCCGTTATATGTGGTTGTCTATTCTCTCTTTTTGGAATTTTACTTTGATGAGTCACCTAGAACCATTCTTAATTTTCCCTTGACTTGTTTTCTCTTCTTTCCCCTTCTCTCATTTCTTCTCCTTTCTTTTCTTTTCTCCCATTCTCTCCCTTTCTCATATACTTGTTTTCTTCTTTTTTTGTCTTCCTTTTTTTTTATTTCCCCACCACCACTCCCACTGCCCCCCTCCCCTCCCCCCACCCTCGATTCCACCCCACCTTGGCTTTGTCCATTAGTGCTCCATGTATGTTCCTTGACCACCCTTCCCCTGTTTCCCCCATCTTCCCCTCCCCCTTCTCCTCTGTTCACTGTCAGTTTGTTCTTCACTCCAATGTCTCCAGTTACATTTTACTTGCTTGTTTGTTCTGTTGATTAGTCTCCACTTATAGGTGAAATCATATGGTATTTGTCTTTTACCACCTGGCTTATTTCACTTAGCATAGTGCTCTCTAGATCCATCCATGCTGTCACGAATGGTATGAGCTCCTTCTTTCTTTCTATTTTCTATTCCATTGTGTAAATGTATCACAGTCTTTTTATCCACACATTTATTGGTGAATTGTTCTGTTTCATGGGATATTTTATTCAAATTTATTTTTAATTTCTTTAATTTACAAGAGCTTTTTCTTATTTCATGTGTGCAATTTTTTTATGTTTCTTGCTATTATTTAATGTACTGAATATTGTCTTTCAACTCTCTAAGTACATTCATTATTTTGTGCTTTTTATTATTTGTTTTTAAAGACACCTTCTGCTCCTGCCTTTGATTTACTTTTCTCTAGTTTACTTTATTTGTTTGTTTGATCCCTGCCTTTTAATAAAGAAGCTTTCCTCAATATCAGAAAATTTTTTATGTTGTGCTTATATTTAAGACCAATGTATTGTACAACTAATCGAAAACTCTTGAAAATTAGTGGTGATAAACCACTAGTGAACTTCACTATGCATTGAGTTAAATACAGTGGCAACTCGGTACACGTCATTAATTTGTTCTGAAACCCACGAGTACCAAATGATGAAACGTTTTCTCTCTTGTGTGGCATCGTGACTTATACAGGTTCTAGCAAGTGAGAATAGTTGCAAACAAACACCAAGTACTGAAACATCTTTTCATATCAAAATGCCATGAGTACAGGGTGTGATGAGTTCTGAAACCAATGAGTACTGAAGTATGACTGTACTTTCATTTGTAGACGATGGAGAATAACTGCAATTCTTTTCCTTGAAGTTGGTTAGCTTTCACCAAAGAGAAAACCTAAATGTATTCAGCCAATAAGTAAAAAATGCTGGTTACCATTTTTGCATTTCAGTTGTGATAGGGAACTGGGATCAATAGTGTGAAATTTCACTTGAGTCTTCTATTTTAGTTCACTATATTAACCTAGAAATATGCCTGATATCCTTAAATTTAGTTGACTAGCTCAATATGTTCAAAAAAGGATGGTAATTTTGATGCTGGGATTTAAGTTCCACACATACCTACTTTCATTGGTGATTGTGTTTGTTCTGTCATAGCTGCTCTGTGGGGCCTGGGCATACCATTCCTACCCAATAATTTGCTTTTGGTTGTCACTGTTTTGTTAAGATAGTTATTACTCATTAATTGATTTTCTTTCTGTTCTGTTTTTCTTACCTCTTTTCTTCTTGATGAGTTGTTTCTATTATTGTAGATTAATGCTTAACTTTATCTTCTTTACGATGGACTTTATTGAAGAAACACAGGTACTTACTTATATTTGAACCACTCTATCTTATTGGAAGTGCTGAAATATTTAAAGTACTTTTAATACTATTTTCATTTACCCTAGGGGTAAAATATAATTGCTTCTCTAAATAAGAACACTGTAATTTATTCTGAATGGTCTAATGTTTATGAGCAGATAGAAATTAATAACAAATTTACCTTTGGATTACGTTCTTCTAATGCAATGTCTGCTAGCAGTATTTATTTCATAGCACATAGTAGCGAAGACTTCCTTAAAAATTAAATTATTGAGTATGAGTATAAATACATTTTCTTCATTGGTTCATTTACTAAAATGATCAAATTGGGGAAGAGTGATAGAAAAAGAAATACTGTTCTGTTATGCTATTTTGTCGACAACAGGGACTGTGTAGCATTTACCTTTGTATCTCAAAATTTACTTTATTCAACTAATAATATTTGAGTTTCTATTATGGGCAAGACACTATTAGAGACAACCTATGGTCCATTAAAGCTTACATTCTAGGTGGGAGAAGACAAAAATAGGCAAATTCATATGTAAGTTACATTGGCAATTAGTGCTTTTAAAATTAAACTAGGATAATGAGGTTAATATTAAACATATTGCTCTTTTATTTTTTATTTTTTATATATTTTATTGATTATGCTATTACAGTTGTCTCATTTTTTTTCTCCCCTTTATCACCTCCACCCTGCACCCCATCCCATCATCCCCACATCAGCATTTTCTCACCACCAAATAAGATACTCAATGCAAACTTCTGCAATAATGTGTCATTTGAGTAGATTCTAAAAGAAGTATGGCATTGAACCATGTGAATATCTAGACAGGGAGCATTCTGGTCGAAAGAAGGGTAATTTGAAATACCTGCGGCGAAGCATACTTGTTGAATTTATGGGATTACAAAGAGATCAGAGAGTGTCTTAAATGTCGTAAGCAAGGGAGGCTAAAGAAATAGCAGTTTCTAGCTCACAAAACTTCTTAATGATAACAGCAAGGGCTTCGGAATTTACTTTAAGAGTCAAATTTATTAGAAAGTTTTGAGTAGAGCAATGCCATCATCTGGCATTATTTTAGTAAAATCATCCTGTTATATGGAAAATACAGTTAAGGGCAAACCACAGGTAAAAGTACCAGTTAGGAAAACTAATTAAAGAACCAGTTAAAAGATGAGCATGGAAGGACCTGGTGGAATGACGTAAGTTAGTAGTAGTGACTGATTTTGGGATAAATTGAAAGGGGAGTTAACAGGTATATTTTGAGGAATGGATGGAAAGTAAGGAAATTCAAGAATAACTGCAAATATCTGGGCTAACCTCAAACAGATGGACTTGCAATTTATATAGAAGGGGGGGAGGGGGGATTGTTAAAGAAGATGTGGGTGTTGGGTAGAAAGTAATGGTTCAAGTTTTTACATATCCTGTATAAGATGCATTCTTTCATCCAAACATAGGTGCTGAATTTGCAGTTGGTTATGTAAGTCTGGAGTTGTGAAGTAGAAACTGAGTCTTAGACTCTATTATTATACACTATAGTTAAACATAATTGTTATTCTTCTATTATTTAATCGGGTTATCAGTTAGAATAATTTTTTGAGGGCTTTCAAGTTCTCAGGTTCAAACATCAAAATTATTTTGAATGTTAAGACATCTTGAGAGTTCTCTGACAAATACTAAATTAATGCCATAGGAACAAAATTTTTCCTCAAATGTGAGAAATAGACAAAAGTAGGTTTTCTTAAAGTAGCTGACAAGTTTAAAAATAAAAAAGACTCATAATGCCAAGTTTTTTTTCATTTCTCTATGAACTCTCAAGGTACAAAAATATGTATACTAATAAGTTAAACATAAGTTAACAGAAATTCTGTTTATTCTACACCTGTGTATATCTGCTATTATAAATAAAATATAGTAAGTTATATATTTAGCAGAATGACTATGTCCTGAAGCTAACAAATTTTTGTGTTGTTAATAATAACAGAGAGCCATAACAACTTCATTTATCTTGCAAATGCCTACTTTATCATGTCAGGAGAATTAAATTTTGTACATATAAATATCTTCATATTTTTCCCATTAGAAACACTCCCATGTTTGTGTGTCAATTTTGTAGTCGTTGTGTGTAAACTACTTCTAAATTCTAAGTTCATAAGTGTAATTTTCTAAAATATACTTACAGTATTTGTCTGATAACCACTACATTCAGCCAATCTAAATATCTAATCTGGAGCTATTCTATACTAATAATTCCTTTATTACCTTATTAATATTCACAAACTCACTAAGATCTATATATTTGAACTATATATGACTAATGTTGCCTCTATAATCAGATTAATATAGTCAAACCTCTACTTCCTCATTTTATGAAGCATAATGGCCACTTTTAGAGAGTAATCATTAAATTTTTGACACACATGACAAAAAGTTGTTTATTCACATTTAATGAATGTCCTGCTTAGCTCTTTAAAAAGTGTCATAGAAGTTTTATTTCTCCTTGTCTCTGTTGTATATATTAGGAGTAGCTTTTAAAAGTTAGGTAATTTTGTTTTGGATTAATTTGAACATTTCTCTGTAGCTATAAAACACATTTGGATAAGGATACATATTTATCTTTGTAAACAATATTTTTAATGATATAAGTTTTATCAGCTTATACTCATAAGTAGCGCATCTTTGAACTCTTAAGTATTACGTTAGAAGATGTATGATAGATCTCACTTTAGACCTTATGCACTATATGTACACAGTCACAATTCAAACCTGTAGATGATGTTAATAAGGTATTTTGTTGTGATTTTTAGCTCATTTTATCATAGTAATACATGACTGTTTATAAAATAAATACATTTATTTCTGTACGGGCATTTAATTCTATCATGGTTGTTCAATCAAAATTTGCATTCTTAATCAAATTCAGTTATATATGTAGTGAAAAGCATAACCATATTCATTTAAGCCAGATTTATGGGTATATTATTCTATAAGAATAACAGGTTTATTCTTCATAAGGGAACATAATTGGGCAAAAATTTAAACTTAAGAGAAAGAATAAAAGAAGAAAAAATATCTTCAATTATATTTAGATATCATAATGTCTCTTCTGGGTCATGACTGAAACTCAAGTAAATAGAATCAGCATTTTTAAACAGAAAAGTGCCTGCTAATAACATCTGAGCAGATTTACTTCTAATATGCAAAATAATCAATTGAGTAAACATATAAGATAACAGCTAAATGTGTGCCTACTTTTTTTTCAGGAAGAGTAGAGCTATCCAAAAATGAAAGATATAGGCACTGTCTTCTAATTCATATTTTTGTTGTCAATTAATTTTATATTTATTACATATGAAGGTTTCAAAGCTAAAATGATGTATCTATTCAAATCTTTCCTAACTACTTGCAACTGAATATTTACAATATAATGTGTTTATGCCTGTACATGTGCAAATATATATGAGTGTATTTATACACATGCATATACAAACATATCTAACAAAATATACCCATTGTTATTTGCATTTCTTTACTCTCGGGTTGAAATAGTATTGTTTATCTATAGACTGTTAGACATCTCTCAAAGAAATGCATTGCTTAAGGAATTCTACTGTATCCAAGGCCATAAAATATTCCATAATCTATTTAAATAACCATAACTTTCTCCTGAAAGTTCTTTAAGCCATTTCAAATTTATTAACATGAAATCACTTATAATATTGCATTATTATACCTTTAATATATTTAGTA